>PVKV010038373.1:0-13979 GCA_004027835.1 Alouatta palliata
TAATTTTTTGTATTTTTACTAGAGAAGGGGTTTCACCATGTTGGCCAGACTGGTCTCGAACTCCTGACCTCAGGTGATCCACCTGCCCTGGCCTCCCAAAGTGCTGGGATTATAAGCATGAGCCACCGTGCCTGGCCATATTTAGCATTTTTTATAATTCTCATTTTCACTAAAGAAAAAACAAGAATAGAGAATAATATTTTTCTTTTACATGGTTTTTACATAACTGGCTTTGCAAAAAGTAAGCACAAAGCCTCCTCTGGTGGTGAGCAGGTATAGGCTTCTGTGGGACAGAAAATGTTTTTTTTTTTTTTAAAGCATGATGTGAAACTTTATATTTCAAAGTATGTTACCAATCCAGTTTTGGTAAGAAATGCACTTTGGGCCAGGTGCGGTGGCTGACGCCTATAATCCCAGCACTTTGGGAGGCCAAGGTGGATGAATCACAAGGTCAGGAGTTCAAGACCAGCCTGGCCAACATGGTGAAACTCCATCTCTACTAAAAATACAAAAACTAGCTGGGCGTGGTGGTGGGTGCCTGTAATCCCAGCTACTTGGGAGGCTGAGGCAGGAGAATCGCTTAAACCCAGGAGGCAGAAGTTGCAGTGAGCCAAGATTGCGCCACTGCACTCCAGCCTGGGTGACAGAGCGAGACCCTCTCTCAAAAAAAAAAAAGAAGAAATGCGCTTTTCTTCTGAATGACAGTTAAGAATTCAATTATTTGTGGTACGTTTTTCTCTGTGAAAATTGAAATAGAACCTTAGTAGTGGGAAACCTTTGGCCTCAATCATCCTATTAACTCATTCATTTGGCAAAAAATACAAGACACTGAGAATAGAAAGAAGATTGAGGCCAGGCGCAGAGGCTCACACCTGTAATCCCAGCACTTTGGGAGGCCGAGGTGGGTGGATCAGCTGAGGTCAGGAGTTTGACACCAGCCTGGCCAACATGGTGCAACCCTGTCTCTACTAAAAAATACAAAGATTTGCTGGTCATGGTGGTGCACATCTGCAGTCCCAGCTACTCAGGAGGCTGAGGCAGGAGAATCCCTTGAACCTGGGAGGCAGAAGTTGCAGTGAGCTGAGATTGCCTCATTGCACTCCAGCCTGGGCAACAAGAGTGAAACTCCATCTCAAATAAACATTGAGTAAAGCTATTGTTTCCTTTTTTTTTTATTTTATTTTTTCGAGATGGAGTCTTGTCACCCAGGCTGGAGTGCAATGGTGCAATCTGGGCTCACTGTAACCTCTGCGTCCTGGCCTTTTTTTTTTTTTTGGAAACAGAGTCTGACTCTGTCGCCCAGGCTGGAGTACAGTGGTGAAATTTTGGCTCACTACAACCTGCACCTACTGGGTTCAAGCCATTCTCCTGCCTCAGCTTCCTGAGTAGCTGGGATTACAGGTGTGTGCAACCATGCCTGGCTAATTTTTGTATTTTTAGTAGAGATGGGGTTTCACCATGTTGGTCAGGCTGGTCTCGAACCCTTCACCTCGTGATCCACCCGCCTCGGCCTCCCAAAGTGCCAGGATTACAGGCATGAGCCACCATGCCAGGCGGCTAACTTTTTGTATTTTTAGTAGAGATGAGGTTTCACCATGTTGGGCAGGCTGGTCTCGAACTCCTGACCTCAGGTGATCCACCCGCCTTGGCCTCCCAAAGTGCTGGGATTACAGGCGTGAGCCACCATGCCCAGCCAAAGCTATTTCTAAACTTGGGAAAGAGAGAAGACATAAACCCAGAACTTTAAGTAACTATATAAAATAAAATGTTCACAGGACATAAATAACCATGAGAGACTGCGCTCCTCCCCCAGATGCAATGGAAGCTGGTACTGAGCAGTTGTGTGATGCCTGTCTGATGCCGGCAGGGACCGCAAACTCAAATACTCGCTATAGCCTGAGTGTAAGTAAATGAGTAAAGTTTAGTAGTGGGAGGGGCTGTGGCAAAGGAGAATGCACATGACCTCACTACAACCTTGTGCAGGCCCACTAAGAACATCAGGAGAGCAGACACATGGGCTCTAGTGCAAGTAGGATCAAAACATCTAAACGTCCCACACTGCCAAGACATGAAGAGAGTTAGAGGCCCTGTGTGAAGTCAACAGCTTCAGGGCCTCCATAGAGTAAACCAGAAGCCACACACAGAGGAAAACAGGTAGATTTCAAAGGTGGAAGGCCAGGGTCTTTATGGCCAGCCATGGGATGGTTCCCCATCTTACCCTGGGACCACAATGAACAACCTCTCTGGCTTGGAAGACAAATAGCAGGACTTTGAGAATGCTCAGTGGGGTCAAGCTGATGTGGTGAGGGTTCTTCCAATGGTCACAGAGACACCAGCTGAAACCTGGCCTTCCTCTTCAGCAGCTCTAGACCTGATAACCAGCCTAAGACCCAAGACCCCTCAGAGAAGAGCTCATTGCAGTGAAACCAATCATTGCGTATCAGAGAAGCCCACAAAACCTTGGGACTCAGCTCACGGGAAGTCTTTTGTCTCTAGAATTAAGAGGTTGCAATGGGAAGAAAAATAACAATACAACCCATGCCATATTTTTCCTGCCGTGCAGCAGTAAACAAACTTCTGTGGTAAGGGCCTGAGTGTAAAAGGGAGCTACAGTTTGTGATTCAGGTCTATTTGAAAAATAGCATTGATGCCACTTCCCTCAACAGGCCACCCCTCACCCTCCCTTCCCTTCTACAATAACCAATACATGGCTCTTTCATTTTATCCAAGCCAAAGAATTACAGTCACATATTCATGTATTAATCTCTCTCACTGACTAGACTACAACTTTTTTGAGGACAAAAATACTATCTGTCAATCAATTAACCAGATTAGGTGCTAATAGTTCAATCCTATTAGCACCTAATCTATTGCCTGATCCACAACAGGCATTAATTTTTTTGAGTAAGTGAAGGGAGAGGCTGGTCGTGGTAGCTCACACCTGTAATGCCAGCACTTTGGGAGGCTGAGGCAGGAGGATCACTTGAGGTCAGGAGTTCAAGACCAGCCTGGCCAACATAATGAAACTCCATCTCTGCTAAAAATACAAAAATTAGACAAGAGTGGTGGTGGGCTCCTGTAATCCCAGCTACTCAGGAGGCTGAGGCAGGAGAATCGATTTAACCCAGGGGGTGGAGCTTGCAGTGAGCTGAGATGGTGTCACTGTACTTCAGCCTGGATGACAGACCGAGACTCTGTCTGGAAAACAAAATAATAATAAGGGATAGAATTCCACGCAAGAGTGAACCATGCAAGAAGCAGCATGCTGTGAACAAACAGAGTTGGCAAAGAGTATGCCCTGGTGGGTAAATAACAGTACAGTTGGTTTAGAGGACCCAAGCGGGCAAAGAGAAGAAATGAATGTTGGAAAAGCAGGTTGGAGCTAGACTGTAGAGAACTTTGAATGGCTACAAATTTGTACTTTGTTTTTGGAGGCACTACAGAGGCACTGAAGATTTTTTAAGCAGAAACATGCTAAAAATTGGGAAGATGGATGTGACATAATTGTGTGAAATAGACTGGAGAGAAGACAGAGCAATTAGGAAAGTTGTATGATCTTTCGGGCATCAGGTGATTAGGGCTGTCTCTCAGCTGGGATAACAGAAACAACAAACCAGTGAGAAGATCTGCTTGCAGGAGGTTGATCAGGGAGTGAGCTACATGGGAAAGAGCACTGGTGAGATGCAGTTGTAACAGAAATCTCAGATGCACCCAAAGAGGGTTGGAGATGGGAAGCCCCTCTGAGGCCAAAATGAGGCAAGGGGCCCAAGCTTTTGTGTCCTCAGTGGAGCACCACTCCTGGAAAGGACACAGCTTTCAATATTCTCAACAGCTGGGGAGAGAGAGTGCCAGGGTCCTGGAGGTGGGATATCCATTACAGTGCAAATTAAAAGGATTTAAATTAACACAAAACAATTGGAAGGTCGTTTTAACTGGTTTCATACAAGTAAAGGGAAGACTCTGGCATCACTCTGTGTGACAGAAGAAAGAAGGGTGTGTTGACTCAAGAAGGAATATGTTCTTTTTTTTGTTTTTGAGAGGGACTCTGTAGCCCAAGCTGAAGTACAGTGGTGTGATCTCAGCTCACTGCAACCTCTGCCTCCCTGGCTGAAGTGATTCCTATGCCTCAGCCTCCTGAGTAGCTGAGACTACAGGCGCCCGCAACCAGGCCTGGCTAATTTTTTGTATTTTAGTAGACACGAGGTTTCATCATGTTGCTTAGGGTGGTCTCAAACTCCTGAGCTCACGCGATCTGCCTAGCTCGGCCTCCCAAAGTGCTGAAATTACAGGCATGAGCCACCACACCCGGCCAAGAAGGGGTATGTTCTAATTGAATTTTGTAATATCAGACTTCAGGACTCAAGAATCTTTTCCATAATTCCTGTTTCCCCCAGCTCCAGAAAGCATAACATTTTGATATTTAATTTTTTGAGACAGAGTCCCGCTCTGTTGCCCAGGCTGGAGTGCAGCAGCATGATCACAGCTCACTGCAGCCTCTGCCTCCTGAATTCAAGTGATTCTCCTAACTCAGTCTCCCGAGTAGCTGGGATTACAGATGTGTGCCACCATGCCCAGCTAATTTTTCTATTTTTAGTAGAGATGGGTTTTCACAATGTTGGCCACGCTGGTCTCAAACCATTGACGTCAAGTGATCTGCTGGCCTCGGCCTCCCTAAGTGGTGGGATTACAGTTGTGAGCCACCGTGCCCACCATGGTTTTCTTTTTATTTATTTATTTATTAATTAAATAATAAATATTTTGAGATGGAGTTTCTCTCTTGTCACCCAGGCTAGAGTGCAATGATGCGATCTCAGCTCACTGCAACCTCCACCTCCTGGGTTCAAGTGATTCTCCTGCCTCAAGCTTCCCAAATAGCTGGGACTATAGGTGCCAACCAACATACCCAGCTAATTTTTGTATTTTTAGCAGAGACAAGGTTTCCCCATGCTGGCCAGTTTGGTCTTGAACTCCTGACCTCAGGTGATCCACCTGCTTTGGCCTCCCAAAGTGCTGGGATTATAGGCATGAGCCACCATGCCCAGCAAAACAGGTTAGCAATAAAACCCCGTATTGGCCGGGTGTGGTGGCTCACGCCTGTAATGCAAGCACTTTGGAGGCCAAGGTGGGTGGATCACCTGAGGTTGGGAGTTCAAGACCAGCCTGACCAACATGGTGAAACCCCATCTTTAAAAAAAAAAAAAAAAAGTAAAACCCCATATTGCTGACCTGTTTCCTGCCCACTCTGAGCCCTCCAGGGCATTGCCTCCCTTGTACCATTTTGTTTGTTTTCGTCTCCTTTCCGCATTTATTTCCCTCCCCAACTTATTTATTTATTTAGTTAGTTTTGAGAACAAGTCTCACTCTGTTGCCCAGGCTAGGGTGCAGTGGTGTGATCTCAGCTCACTATAACCTCCGCCTCCTGGGTTCAAGTGATTCTCATGCTTCAGCCTCTCAAGCAGCTGGGACTACAGGCGTGAGCCACCACACCTGGCTAATTGTTATATTTTTAGTAAAAACGGGGTTTCACCATGTTGGCCAGGCTGGTCTTGAACTCCTGACCTCAGGTAATCCACCTGTCTCAGCCTCCCAAAGTGCTCCCAAAGTGAGCCACCACACCCAGCCCCCAACCAATTTAGATTCCGTGTTTCATTACATGGTTTGTTCCATTGCTAATCTCCTAAATTCCTTTTTCATTTGTTCTTTCTCCCACTGCCTAACACCTAAAACCCTGGATAAATCCAAGTCTCCACTTTCTCCATGCCTGCCCTCAGGGATTAAGTGACCAATGAAGAAAATTACACAATTGGGCAAATTCAGGACCACCAACTTCACGGCCCCTTCTGCACTGTCTGCCAAACTGTGTTTGCCTCGTCCACTTACCCTCCATCACTCAACAACATTACTTCAAACCTCGTTTTCCTGTACTCAAGGCGCCAATTTCCTTACTTCCCTCCTTACTCTCAGCAAATAACCTCTCCTTCATAGAAAATGAAGTTCAAGTGTTCACATAAAATCTTCCTCACAGTATTGTTTTGGAATTTATAAACTTATTTATATCTGAAGTTTTTTTTAATAAACTTATTTATATCTGAAATTATTTTTTCGGCCAGGTGTGGTGACTCATGCTGGTAATCCCAGCTCTTAGGGAGGCAGAAGGGGTGGATTGCTTGAGCTCAGGAGTTTGAGACCAGCCTAGGCAATATGGTAAGACCCCGACTCTATTAAAAATACAAAACAAAACGACAACAAAAAAAAACAAAAAATACATAAATAAGTTATTTTTTCTTTCCTCTGTCTGTTAAAATGGGAAGGGTATCTCTTCTATCCACCTGTGTTCTGGATCTCATCCCAGATTGTTTAGATGGTGGTAACTACAAGAAGCAAGATCCAACTTCCAGAAGTCTAAATAGTGAGGACAGTTATTATCTCACAAAACAAGATGTATGGAGACTGAGTAGTCCCAGGATTGGTTTAGGATCTCTATGAGGTCATCATAGACACAAGTGCTCTCTATATTCCATTCTGCCATTCTTAGAGCATAAGCAATGTCTTCCTCATGGCCACAAGATGGCTGCAGCAGCACCAGGCGTTATTTGCATATAACCACATCCAGCAAAAGAAGACTGTGCCTTCTGTTTTTCCTTTTTCTTTATTTGAGACAGGGTCTCGCCCTGTTGCTCATGCTGGAGTGCCATAGTGCGAACATGGCTCATTGCAACTTCAACCTCCTGGGCTCAAGCAATCCTCCCACCTCAGCCTCCCGAGTAGCTAGGACTACAGGCACACACCACCACACCCAGCTAATCTTTTGTTTTTTTTTTTTGTAGAGACAGTATCACTATGTTGCTCAGGCCAGTCTCGAACTCCTGGCCTCAAGTGATCCTGCCATCCCAGCCTCCCAACGTGTTGGGATTATGGGCATGAGCCACTTTGCTCAATCTGTGCTTTCTTCTATGTGTCTTTTATTAGGAAAAGTTTTCCTAGAAGCAGCCCCTCCCATCCCATTTCAAGGGGAGGTTGAAAAGCCAATATCTGGCAGGTTGCTTTTTTTGTTTGTTTTTTGTTTTTTTGAGATAGGGTCTTGCTCTGTCACCCAGGCTCAAGTGCAGTGGTGCGATCTCAGCTCACTAGAAACTTCACCTACCGGGTTCAAGCAATTCTCATGCCTCAGCCTCCCAAGTATCTGGGATTACAGGAGTGCGCCACCATGCCTGGCTAATTTTTGTATTTTTAGTAGAGATGGGGTTTCAATATGTTGGTCAGGCTGGTCTCGAACTCAAGTGATCCACCCACCTCAGCCTCCCAAAGTGTTGGGATTACAGGCATGAGCTACTATACTTGGCCGCAAAATCTCTTCTTGAGTCCTTCTTCCTCAACCTCCACATGGAATCAACAAAATATACTGAATCTGTCTCCAAAATATCAAAAATATCCACTTCTCCATCTCCCTTATTACATGAATAAGTGACTCTTACCTGTTCTCTTCACATTCAGCCATTCCACTTCAAATCCAATCTATTCAATTACTATGCTACAACCTAAAAACAGAAGTCTTGGCCAGGCGGCTGGCTCACATCTATAATCCTGGCACTTCGTGAGGCTGAGGTGGGCAAATCACAAGGTCAGGAGATCAAGACCAGTCTGGCCAACATGGTGAAACTCTGTCTCTATGAAAAATACAAAAATTAGCTGGGTGTGGTGGCGCGTGCCTGTAATCCCCAGCTGCTCGGGAGGCTGAGGCAGGAGACATTGCTTGAACCAGGGAGTCGGAAGTTGCAGTGGGCCGAGATTGCACCACTGCACTCCAGCCCGGCCCATGAAGGACTTTTCTGAATCCATTAGTCCATGTTTGGTCCCATCCTCATACACTTCTGTATCACTCTGACTTTACCTCCTGTGACATTCATCCTCACTCACAATCATTTATTCAATATCTGCCTTCCTGACTAGACCGTACAGTCACAAAGACAGGGCCTTTTTCTGACTGCCTCACCTCCTTATCAGTGCTAGGAACTATGCCTAGCTCATAATAGATGAGTGATAAACATTTGGCAAATGAACATAAAACTATGAAGGATTCTTATTTAATTCTAAAATTAGAAATAATTAAAGACATAGCTCTATTGGAATAATTTCTAGATTGATCGAATTTCAAGAAGTCTATTAAAGTTTATGTTAAAGGTCAATTTTAATTTTTCCTGAGGACTGCTGTCCTATAGAAGCAACTGACCTTAATCAGCATTATGACTCAGTGTATAATAACATTATATATGAAAGGCCTGATTGGGGGGAAAAAAAAAGTACAAAAATCGGAGTGCAAATAATTAGCTACATTTAGGGAAAATATCTGTAGGAAAGGTGGTATTTTCAGATGCATCACTTCCTTTATCTTGCAAAGATTGTCAGATAGTTGTACTGCTGGAAGATAAATTTAATTGATGTAGAATTTAACATAATAGTATATGCAACTTTAAATAAACCCTGCAAGCCTTTAGCTAATGGTTATTACAGACCATGTTATTTCATGAAAGTGTTAAATATGGATCAGTTTTCATTTAATGGCAGCCAACCACAAAGCGCCACGTTTTGATTATAGAACATTCTCCCAGAAAATCAGAAATTACTTTTCTAGTCTCTTTTGTATTACCATGGAAAGGAGCTGGAAAATAAATAATCTATTCTCTGCTTTTGTGTTACTTTAAAAAGTAGATGTGGCAATAGCATAACGCGTTTTGAAGTGTCCAGGAATTGCCAGTCTCTAGGAAATTGCTGAAGGCCTGCATTCTACCAATTCCTCCGCTTAGGCACATGAACTACAGGTGATTACAGAAGGTGACTTGAGGTTTTTATCCTGTTTTTCTACAAGGTTGGGCTAAGTTCAGTAGAAATCAAAGACTTGGAGTTAATCCCTACAAAGCCCATTTAGTTCCATGCGTGGACGATTTCCTCCACACTTAAGAGTCTCAGCGAGGCCGAGAATAGCTTATGCCAGTCAGAGTGACACTTCCCGTCCTCCCTCTCCCCCTTATAGAATGTGTCGTGGCCCTCACGACTGCCCCCTTTAGCCGTGCCTCAGAAGCCACAGTTACATTTTCCACACTATGGAGGCGAATAAGCCTACGAGGACTACAATTCCCGTCACGCCTCACTGCAGGCGCCGCCGACGTGCCGTAGCAGTTAGTCATCCTTCCCATCGCCTCCTTCCACTTCCTGGACTGCGCGGCTGGAGGCCTCGCGTGCGCGCGCACGCACCACCGACTCGCCAACGAAAGAAGGCATTGGGACACCGACAGCGACGGGTTGCGTCCTGTGACGTGGGTTGTTCTCGCACGCGCTAGCGCGCGTCTCCGGGTGCCGCTGACGGGCGTGCGCCCTTGTGCGGAGCGGGAGGTGGGGGCCGCAGAATCCTACGAAGACGGAGGGCGGAGCCGGCTCTGGGATCGCAGCGACTGCACACCGAGCTAGCGCCTGGGCCCAAAGGGAGCGATGCTGTGGTTCCAGGGAGCCATTCCGGCCGCCATCGCGACTGCTAAACGAAGCGGCGCGGTCTTCGTGGTGTTCGTGGCAGGTGAAGAAGGCAGGGGCTAGAGAGGCGGCCGGGACACCCCTCTGGCCTACCTTCATCCTCTAGTATACCTCAGCCGTCGGCCCGCCCTCCCGGAGACGCGGGCGGCTCTCGGCTCGCACTACTGCCCCTACTACCCCGCTCCCCAGGGACGGCTGCGACTCCGCCGCCGGATCCCCCACAGGGGCCATGCAGACCCTTCAGGCCCCGGGCGCCCCCAGCCTTTCCTCCTAGCCCGAGAGGCCCGGGCTGCCGGCCCGTGACTGTTAAGCGCCTTCCCCGGTCCGTTGGTGATACGGCGGGCCTGGTCCCACCGCTGCCTCTCCCGGCACCCGGGCCTGAGGCACGGTCTGGCCCTGGTCCTCAAAGCGCCGCGAGCCCCGCCGAAATCTCCCGGCTCGGGGCGAGCGACGCGGCCAGCAGGCCCCAGCCGCCCAGCGCCGCTCGTCGCCCCGAGGCTCTCCCCGACGCAGCCAGACCCCCGCGACCCCTCCCTAACGCGCCTCTCTGTACCCGAGGACCCTCTTCGGGATGCTTGAATGTCCGTTTCGTTACTACTGTTTAGGTGGAGGTAGGAACGGGCCATTAGACAAGCAGCTGGGTTGTAATTAGTTGTGGACTGTCAGGAAGAAAGCTGTGTCATCGATAAGCAACAAAGAAAAACCACCTGATGTTCACGGTTACTGGTGTTAGTACGTTCCTGAAACGTAAACTTTTTTGCTTTATAGAGGTTTAATTTTTTTTAATGGCAGTGTTGGTTGGAGATCTAGTGTGAAATAATGTTACAAGTTTTTTCTCTTTTTTTAAATCCATTGGTTTCAAAGAAATAGACGTTCAGTCCTTGGTTTCTTCCCTTTGTTGTTTTCCTACGCTAAAATCTACACGATTTGGAGAACGTCTATGAACTCTCTGTTCATTTGCTCTCTGTTGCTCTGGGCTATTTTGATCCATATTCTCCTGTTTTATTACTGAAATCTTGTAAATTTTCAGTAAACTCCCTGACTCTATGCGTCTGCTCATTCTCATTACATGGACCAAATCAATATTTGTGGCTGTTGTTAATTTGAGGTGTATTTCTTCAACTATTTGTGTTTACTAACGGTTTATTCATAATTCACTCAGGTCTTTTAATAGGTCTATAACTTTATGCACTGCAGTGAAGAACGAATTATTGAAATGTGAATGTCATTTAGCATTAAATTTGGGATTTATAATTGTTATGCTAAATTTTTAGCTCAGTGCTGTTTATTAGAAGAGCTTGAATAGTTTAGATTCTGTTACGCTGTCTGGGGGTTATATTATACTTTACATAAATTAATTCTGGGCCGGGCGCGGTGGCTCACGCCTGTAATCCCAGCACTTTGGGAGGCCGAGGCGGGTGGATCACGAGGTCAAGAGTTCGAGACCATCCTGGTCAACATGGTGAAACCCCGTTTCTACTAAAAATACAAAAAAAAAAAAAAAAAAATTAGCTGGGCATGGTGGCACATGCCTGTAGTCCCAGCTACTCGGGGGGCTGAGGCCGGAGAATTGCTTGAACCCAGGAGGCGGAGGTTGCGGTGAGCCGAGATCGCGCCATTGCACTCCAGCCTGGGTAACAAGAGCGAAACTCCGTCTCAAAAAAAAAAAAAAAAAAAAAAAATTAATTCTATAATCCTGTAAGAAAAAAATGGATTGAAAATAGAAAGTAAATTATGCTTATTCCATACAGTAGTAGGTTTTTGATATTTTAAATTGTTTTTCTCCTGAAATCTCCGTTGATCCTTGCAGTAAATAGAACAAGTTTAATTATCCCTATTTTATAGATTAGGAACTTAGGTCAACAGTCATAAAGTGACTTGCACTAGGGTCACAAAAAGGATTCGCATGTTGTCTTAACGGTCAAATTTTTTAGTAGCTTCGGCCGGGTGCGGTGGCTCACGCCTGTAATCCAAGCACTTTGGAGGCCAAGGTGGGCGGATCACCTGAGGTCGGGAGTTCAAGACCAGCCTGACCAACATGATGAAACCCCGTCTTAAAAAAAAAAAAAAAAAAAAAAATTTTTTAGTAGCTTCAAAAAACTGGCTTGCTTTTTTGTTTCTTAAGGAAAAAACTGAACAGTTGTAAATTGGTAATTTAAATTGGTATAGAAATCAGAAATCTAGGATTATGGTAGTCATGTTTTTGAACAAATATCCAAACATTCCTAGAAGGCACTCTTGAGGTAATCAGTTAATTTGAAAAAAGAAATGGGAGATTTTATTAAGAAATACTAATATTTGGAAACTAGTAGAAATTATTGGAATAGTTAAATAAAGTTACATGTCTTGCTTTTGAGGGCTTTGTGTGTATATCTACTTTCTTCAGTTTTTACTGGTAAGTATGTATTACATGTATTTAGAATATAATGACTCTTGAATGTTTGCAGGAAGACTGTTAGAAATCTCATAAAGGAGTCTGTCTGTCCCTTGACCTGTTCCAGAATACAGTTAGCTTTTTTAGAGTTTTAGCCAGTTAATCCCCAAGACTAAGTAGGATTAGTGTCACTCTAGGAATATGTAGATACTGGACTCATGAAACTGAAACACTTACAGTTTGCTTAGAGCTTACTTTATAACTTTGAAGCCAGAACTCGAGATTTTCTTAGGTCTGAGACCTCAGTAATACCAACTGAATGGAACATTTGAAAAATATCTTTATAGCTGGAAGAAGTGATCTCAAGAGTACACGTCAGTTCATAGAACTATTCAAGTGAGATTTGTTTTAGGTAAGTTGTCTTTGGTGATATTTTCATGGATGAATTAAAGAAGAATGTAGAGTCGATGTTTGGAGACTGGAGAGATTACTACTACTTCAGCCAACAATATGATTTTCAAAGTATTGTGGCTGTGTAAATTGAAAGAAGTGAAACAAAACGATTTTCATTTAATATTTGGGAAGGTAGAATAATCTGTCAAGGAGACTGAAATAAAAGTATCTGTTCACTGGTTAGTGCTGCTAGGTAGGTAGGCTAAATTTTGTTAATGACAGACGCCATTTACGGGCTTTTTTGGTGAATGTAGACCAGAGAGCCTTTAGGTTTTGAGCAGTTTTTTTTTTTAAACGTCAGAAAGACTGGCTGGCTGAGGGTCTGCAACTCTTTGCTTCTGAGTTTGTGTTGCTCTCTTTAAGTGCCTTCACTTAGGATACTGCTGATACAAAGGATACAATGTTTTCTCCTAAAATCTTAGGCCCACCTATCTCCATAGTTGATAATTTGATTAAAAATAAGAAAGGAAAGATATGAGAGTTAGCAATTAATAACCCCACTCAGTAGTGTTAAGAAAGTTGCCTTTGAGCACTGAGTATTCAGCTTCCACTGCTGCTGGTCAAGCAGCTGCTGCCACCACTAGGCTGAATCTAGGACAGACACTGTCAGTGGGGTTGAAACATTTGGGACCCTAATCATATGGTACAGTATAGGTGAGGGAGTGACATATTAGCCTCACGAGAAGCAAGATTTATACTTTCAGCTACCTATGTGATATCCCTGTTTAGATCTCCCAGGATTTTCAAGCCTAAAAGTGTATTTACTGCCTAAACCTGGGTTTCTCTCCCCAGTGTTGTGCATCTACGTGGCTCTACCGTACATCTGTTTGGATAAACCATAACTGTGTGAGTCATCTTTGACTCTTTATTTATTTTTTATTTTTTATTATTTTTTTCTTTTTGTTTGTGAAAAGCTGTAATCATCTTTGACTCTTAACTCATCAGCCTCATCTTGAGCTCCGGATTGTTCACGACATTCCCAGTCACATAGGCCTTTCCCTACACGTGTTCTTTCTGCGTGGTGAGCTCTTCTGGCTCTTGACATGGCGGAGCTCTTTCATCCTTTAGATTTTAGCTTAACTGTCACCTCAGAGAGAGCTTCTCTTAACTGTTATAAAGAAGTCTCTTATTATATTCTCTCATAGTTTTCTTTTTCATAGCTTTTATTACTGTAATTATTTATAGTGTCTGTTTAAAAATTTTGTATACCATTAGATTTTAAGCTGTTTTAAGGCAGACAGTTTGGTTTATATTTAGTATACAGTTTAATGTCCAGCACAAAATAAATGTGCATAAAATAGTGAACATATAAGAATGAATGAAAATGATTTCTCACTCTTCACAGACTTCTCTGAGAATCGTTTGTAGTTAGAATGTTCCCATATGGTTATTTTTCTCTGATAGGTGTGTCATTTATTTGGAGTATTGTATCTGTCCTCACCTGATGGTTTCTGAAGTTGCATTTAGAATGATCTCACTTGCAAATGGTAACTTCTCATTATTTTGCATCTACAACACCTGGGAGTCTGCTAATGGAGTATTCTTTTTTTTTTTTTTTTTGAGACGGAGTTTTCGCTCTTGTTACCCAGGCTGGAGTGCAATGGCGCGATCTCGGCTCACCGCAACC
>PVKV010038374.1:0-13974 GCA_004027835.1 Alouatta palliata
ACCATGGAATATTATGCAGCCATCAAAAACGATGAGTTTGCATCCTTTGTAGGGACATGGATGAACCTGGAAGCCATCATTCTCAGCAAACTGACACAGGAACAGAAAACCAAACACCGCATATTCTCACTCATAGACGGATGTTGAACAATGAGAACACATGGACACAGGGAGGGGAGCATCTCACACTGGGGTCTGTGGGGGGGAAAAAGGGGAGGGACAGCAGGGGGTGGGGAGTTGGGGAGGGATAGCATGGGGAGAAATAACAGATACAGGTGATGGAGAAGAAGGCAGAAAATCACACTGCCATGTGTGTACCTATGTAACAATCTTGCATGTTCTTCACATGTACCCCCAAACCTAAAATGCAATAAAAAGTATATATATAAAAAAAAAAAAAAAGAAAGGAAAACATTATAGTCTGTTGAAAAACTGACAATTTTAGGTGGTACTACAAATGTCCTGTAAGTTACCTTGGTATGATATGCATCAAGTTGAATGCCTAACAACACTCTAAGTACTCCTACAATTGTGTGTATATATCTTGAATTTTATCGTAAAAATGAATAAATATCCAAGTGCCATTTCTAAATTTCAGTACTCTCAGACTTACCTTTTAGATAAAGGTACTTGTTCAATACAGTTTGAAGCTGATAGTTGTTTGACTTTCAGCTAAAAAAGATATTCAGTGGGATTTGGTAAATATTTCTCATCTTTCTGTTTCTTTCTTTCATAGATGTTCTAGCTTTCTACAGTCATTTCCAGGTAGACTCTGAAATACTGCCATTTTTAATTATTAGTTTATTTATTAATTCAATATTAATGTAACTCATTTAACATTATTAAATCAATATAATGAAACTAATATCTACTATCAAATTAATAGCCATGTAGCACTTAAAGAATATAAAAAGAATTCTGCTCATTAAGAATACACAGGCTGACAGATTCCCTCTGAAATCTTTGTGTAAATGCAACATGCAATGGCAAGACGAACAGATAAAAACATATTTTCATTATTCTGTATTATACAATTGTGGAAATACTACAGAAATTGCCTGGAATTATTTGAAACTGCCATCTTACCAGTATCCCTTACATGCAAATATCTCCTATTGTTTTCCAAAGATACTACACTTTGTTCCAGATTGTATGCTAAAGTACCACTGTCTGTATCAATCAGGCAGTGACTCATACGTAATGTTATGTTACGAACTGACTCCCTGTCTATTCATCCCACCAAATTCCAAATAATAGCAAATAATTTAATCAGGAAAATCAATAGTAATTGCAAACACAATATGCTAAAAACTAGATCTGCTGTACTTTCCTGGAAATGAATTTATCTTAATGGTTATCTAAACCTAGAAAAAAATATGTTATCTGCATGTTACAGCAAGATATACATGATGATGATAGATAGTTGATAGATAGATGTGTCTTTGTGTATGTATGTATGTATGTATAAGTTTGTGTGTATAAGGTTTGCAATAAAGAATATTATTGCCCTTTTAAAAATTTATACATTGAAACATTAATTTGTGATGATGACTAAGCATTAACTTGTTTAAAGGTAAAGTTTATGCCTCACAAAAAGGTTATGTGGCTTGGGCATTTTTCTCATTGATTCTCATTTCAGTTCTCTTTCAGGTACATGATAACTTATCAATTGCTTCTGATTTCACATAGTTGAAATAAAACATTTTATGGGAATTTAATAAGAAAAAAATCCAATGTTAATTTGCACCTGAGAACTACTTACAATATGTCTTTATTCATAAAATAAATAAGCAGACAATTCTCTCAAAGTAGTATCTTCCAAAAATACAAATATCCAAAATATTCAACGCAATCTTTATAAAGTATTACATGATAAATGTGTTGCTGAACATTCGTGTTGCAATATTCAGCTTCTCCTGGCTTTCCCTTGGAAACATTTTATTTTGTTTTAGTAAGCACAGCTTCATCTCATAGTCTACCATTCAAAGATCAGGATGCACCCCCGGTGGCAGTAACATGTGGAAAGCACAATCATGATCTGCCACCAGATGGAGTTTTGAATATTGGAAAACATTTTTATTTTACTGGCCACTAACTGACTAATCATCTTCATTCATAAATTATTGGAGAAAAGCAGAAAATATAAGACAGTCCTGAAAACTAAGGCAGTGGACTACCTATCAGGAAATTATACATTCTAAAGAGGTGAGGGTTTACTCAATGGTTGTTCATTTCTTTCCCTTAATTAGCCATATCTTATACTTGTTGTTGCAGCTGCTGTGTTTCTTGTTATTTGGCACAAGGTTGAGAATAGTTAGACTTGGGTTGGGTAAACTAGGGTTTTTTCCTTCTTAAAAGAGTTGATTATTAATCTTCTGGGGAAATTGCTAAAGTGAACTTCGCCCGGTTATTTATTACTATAACCTTTTATTAACTCATATGTAAAACTATGATTTAAAATATCTTACTTGCACAAGTGCTGTAAGGACTTAAAATCATATATAAAAAGTAGCACACTGCTTAAGCCCATAGCGTGTTCTCAATTAATGGGAGCTACTCATAGTATTGCCATATTAATAAAGTGTAGATTGTTCTTTAACACCAAAATCTAAGAGAGGATTTGAAAAACTTTTTCTAAATGGCAACATAGTAAAAAATTTAAGCTTTGTGGGTTAAGAGGCAAAAATAAAAAGAACATTATATGGATACTAGTATAACCATTTCAAATATAACCTTTCAAAAAAGTAGAAACAATTCTTAGCTCATTGACTATAATAAATAAATAAAGTAAAGCAAAACAAATCAGGGTCACGTACTATGAGTAATTCATCCCAGAATTAGAAGATTAAAGGTAAGGAATAAAGTGAAACAACCAGCTAATTCCCAATGATTTTGGTAAAAGAGTAGTTAGTCTTAACTAAAAAGAGAAATGATCTGAAAATTAACCTCTACTGTTATTATTCCTGTGAACATAATTTTGTTCTGCGGAGCTAATAGCAATTTTCTAAACCTTCTATCATTCAACCAACCCAAAGAGACAGGGTATGCAAGCATCCATGGTAAAACTTCCTAACAAGGACATGAATGAAAACATTTTATGGAGAAAACATGCCAAGAAAGTTTTCTTCACCATTCAAAATAAAACTATGTCCTGATAAATGGCAAAATCCCTAAGACTGAAATACTAATTTCTAGATATATAAAAGCTAATACTGACTGGTTATTCATTTATTAAAGTGTCATCCAATGTGAATGTTCTACATGCTATATACTGTTCTAAGACCAGGAGATATATAGACAAAAATAAATATTACCATCATTTTGAAAAATATGTTTGGATAGTAAAATACAGACAATAAATAATAAATATGCTATGTTAGAGGGCAATGAGCATTATGAAGTATTATGTTTTATGTACTAGGAAAAATAAAGCAAGAAGGAAAGATATTGAGTAATTCTGTGTGTGTGTGTGTGTGTGCACGCACGCATGTGTGCGCTCACGTATGTGTATGGTATATGGGATAGGGCAGTTGCAATTTTACATAGGTTAAAGAACATCTCACCAATAAGGAAAGAAACTGCAAAGAATAGCAAGCCCTGCAATTATCTGGGGAAAGAATAATCTAGGCAGAGGTAAAAGAAAAGGCCCTGAGGCTAGATGATACCTAACATCAAGGAGAAACTGTATTGAAACCTGTGACTGACGCTGACTAAGAGATATCGAAGAAAGGGAGAATATTGTATAAGGTGGCGCTTTGGTAGCCATTGTAAAGAAAGGAAACACTTTTATCCCTGTCAGGGAATTGGGAAACCATTGGAGGGGTTATAATAAAGCAGAGCAACATAACCCAGTTTTCATTTTTACAAAATTCCATAATAGTGATTTGTTTCTGGGATTATTTTTGGTATTTAATTTGACAATGATTGTATGTAAAACATCACCATGATGAGAGATTTTCTTCAGCCTATTATCATTTACTTATACAAATTTATTTTGTTTTATTGTCTCTTTTTCTTTCAAAACAAGAATTTTCAAGAGCCAAATTAAACATTTATTCATTTATTACAAAGATCAGCAAAGAAATATTTAATATATGTTAAGTGTCAGATTCTGTATAAGACACCTACAATATAAAGATGGTTCACATGTGCTGCAAAAGCCTGAGTCTATTAGGGAACTGTAAGAAAATATGGGAATATATAAGCATAAAACAGTAGCAAAGCCAACTAATCCAATACATTTTCACTCTATAGTACCTCCTGTAGTTTATTATCACTAATTCTATTATTAAGAATGCTTATCACAAAGGCAATAAAGTAAACTCTCAACCAAAGAGAAAATAGGTGGTTTCTTGGAACAATTATTGCTACCAACTATACATGTAATGCTACAGATTTCATCTTTTCATTGGTGTAACATTAGAAAACTATCTTCTATCTGTACTTTGCACATGGTTTTAGGTATTTGTAACTGTTATTGTTGCTTCCATTTCACAAATGTCTACTTTCTTACAGATTTGACGATCTTCATCCTGAAATTATAAAAAATTCAAGGTCTTTATATTATTTAATTATTTTTCTATGTTTAACTTTTTTTTCAACTTGCATTTTAGATTCAGGGGTTTACATGTTCTGGATTGTTACTGGATATACTACATCATGCTGAGATTTTGGGGATGAATGATCCTATCTCCCAAGTACTAAGTATTAATTAACAATTATTAACACAGTTAATATAGTTAATATATAACAGTTATATATATATAACTATACATATATAACATTATATACAATGTGGTTAACAATAGTTTTTCAACCCTTGAGCCTGCTCCCATTCTCCCCGCTCCATTAGTCCTCAGTTTCTATTAACGCTAAATTTATAATCCTGAGTACCCAACGTTTAGCTCCCACTTATGAGTGAGAACGTGTGGTATTTAATTTTCTGGTTGTACATTGACTCAGTTAAGATAACAACCTCCAGCTGCATCCACAGTGCTGCGAGTGACACAATATGATTCCTTTTATGTCTGCATAGTATTCCATGGTGTATATATACCATGTTTTCTTTATCTCGTCCACTGTTGATAGGTACCTAGGTTGATTCCATATCTTTGCTATTGTGAATAATGTGGGTGCTATGATGAACATGAAAGTGTATATGTCCTTTTGGTAGAACAATGTGTTTTCTTTTGGATATATACCCAGTAATGGGATTGCTGGGTTGAAAGGTAGTTCTCTTTTAAGTTACTTGTGAAATCTCCAATCTGCCTTCCACAGTGGCTGAACCTATTCACATTCCCACCAACAGTATATAAACACTCCTTCTCTGCAGTCTTTCCAGCATCTGTTGTTTTTCGACTTTTTGATAATAGCAATTCTGATTGGTGTGAGATGTTGGCTTACTGTGGTTTTAATTTGCATTTATCTGACGATTAGTAATGTGGAACATTTTTTCATGTTTGATGGCCACATGTATGTGTTATTTTGAGAAGTGTCCATTCACGTATTCTGTCAATTTTTAAAAGGGGCTATTTAGTTTCCACTTATTTAATTTCTTCCAGAATCTTGACATTAGATCTTCATTGGACCCCGCTGTATGTGTAGTTTGTGAGTATTTTCCACCATTCTATATGTTGTCTATTTAATCTGCTGATAGTTTCTTTTGCTGTGCAGAAGCTGTTTAGTTAAATTACATCAATTACTTGTCATGAATTACTTGTCAATTTTTTAAATTATTTTAATTGCTTTTGAGGGCTCAGTCATAAATTCTTTCCCAAAGGTGTCCAGAATGGTGTTTCCTAGGTTTTCTTAGCATTTGAGATCTTACATTTAAATCTTTATTCCAGCCAGGAATGGTAGGTCACACCTGTAATCCCAGCACTTTGGGAGGCCAAGGCAGGCAGATCACATGAAGTTGGGAATTCCAGACCAGCCTGACCAATATGGTGAAACCCCATCTCTACAAAAAATACAAAAATTAGGTAGGCTGTAGTGGTCATGCCTGTAATACCAGATATTCAGGAGGCTGAGGTGGGAGAATCACCTTAACCTGGGAGGCAGAGGTTGCAGTGAGCTGAGATTGTGCTACCACACTCCAGCCTGGGTGACAGAGGGATATCCTGTCAAAAAGAGAAGAAAGAGAGAGAGAAAGAAAGAGAAGAAAGAAAGAGAGAGAGAGAAAAAGAGAGAGAAAAAGAAAGAGAGAGAGAGAGAAAGAAAGAGAAAGAGAGAGAATGAAAGAGAAAGAGAAAGGAAAGGGAAAGGGAAAGGGAAAGGGAAAAGGAAAGGGAGAAAGAAAATATTTAATCAATCTTGAGTTAATTTTATATTACCAGGAAAGGTAAGAGTTCAGTCTCATTTCGTATGTGGGAAGCCCTTATCCCAGCACAATTTACTGAAGAGGAAGTCTTTTCTCCTTTGCTTGTTTCAATTGGTTTTGTCAAAAATCAGATGACTATAAATGAGTGGCTTTATTTCTGGGTTCACTGTTCTGTTCTGTTGGTCTATGGGTTTGTTTTTATACCCCTGCCACGTTTTGGTTACTGTGGCCTTACATTATAGATTGAAGTCAAATAATGTGATTCCTCTGGCTTTATTCTTTTTGCTTAAGATTGCTTTGGCTGTTTGGGCTCTTTTTTGGTTCCACATGAATTTTAGAATAGTTTTTTTTTTTTTTTTCTGGTTCTGTGATAAAGGATGTTGGTAATTTGATACCAACAGCATTGAATTTGTAGACTACTGTGGGCAGTGTGACAGGTTTAATGATCCTGATTCTTCCTATTCATGAGCATAGAATGCTTTTCCAGTTGTTTGTGTCATTTATGATTTCTTTCAGCAGGGTTTTGCAGTTCTTGTAAAGCTCTTTCACCTTCTTTTCTCCAGACAATAAGGAAATATCTTTTTATTTGCAGGGCCAAAAAAAATTTTTCTGTGGTGATAAGAAATTTAGAATAATATATATGAAAGCATGAAATAAAAAATTATAGAACAAACTATCTAAGAATACAAATATAGTCTCTATATGAATATTCAGTACATTATCTGACACACTGGTTTGAATGAAGCTCCACAAGTACAATTTTAAGCATCTTGACTTGGGCTGAGGTCCAGTAAATTATACATTCCCAGCAACTATAAGACCTCTTTCACTAAAAATACATGTTCATGCTCTACTTAGATGTATTCCCAGGTATTTATTTTTTATGTTGCTACTGTAAATGGATAGCATTTTTTATTTGGCTCTGAGCTTTAATGTTATTGGTGTAGAAATACTACTGCTGCATGCAATGATTTTGTATACTGAAACTTTAATGAAGTTTATTAATTCCAGGAGCATTTTGGTGGAGGCTTCAGAGTTCTGTAGGTATAGAATCATGTCATCTGCAAAGAGATAGTTTGACTGTTTCTTTTCTATTTGGATGCCTTTTTAGTTTTTCTGTTACCTGATTGCTCTGGCTAACACTGCCAGTACTATGTTGAATAAGAGTGGTGAGAGTGGGCATCCTTGCCATGTTCCAGTTCTCAAGGAGAATGCTTCTGATTTTTCCCCTTCAGTGTGATGTTGGCTGTGGATTTGTCATAGGTGGCTTATGTTATACTGAGATATGTTCCTTAAGTGTCTAGTGTCTTGATGGTTTTTATCATGAAGGGATGTTGAATTTTTACAAAAGCTTTTCTGCATCTATTGAGATGATCACATGGTTTTTGTTTTTAATTCTGTTTATGTTGTAAATCACATTTATTAATTTGTGTGTTGAACCAAACTTGCATCCCACACATGAAGCCTACTTGATCATTGTGAATTAATTTTTTGATGTCCTACTGGATTCAGTTTGCTAGTATTGTGTTTAAGATTTTTTTGTCTATGTTCATCAAGGAGATTTTGTTATAGTTTTCTTTTTTTCACTGTATCTCTCCCAGATTTGGTATCAGGATGATGCTGGCTTAGTAGAATCTATTAGGGAGGAGTTCTCCTCCTTGATTTCTTTTTGGAATAGTTTCAGTAGAATTGGTACCAACTCTTCTTTGAATGCATCATAGAATTTGGCTTTAAATCTATCTGGCCTGGGGCCTTTTTGCTTGGCAGTTTTTTATTACTGACAATTTTGAAACTTCATTTTGGTCTTTTCAGCATTTCCATTTCTTCCTGATTTAATCTGGGGAGGTTATGTGTTTCCAGGAATTTATTCATTTCCTCTAGATTTTCTAGTGTGTGTGCATGTGTTGTTCATAATAGCCTCTGAGGTTCTTTTATATTTCTGTGGGATCAGTTGTAATGCCACTTTGTCATTGCTGATTTGGATCTTCTCTCTCTTCTTTGTTAATCTAGATAGTGGTCTACTGATCTATTTTGATCTTATTTATAATTTTAAAGAATAATTTTTGTTTGTATTGATTTTTACATCTCAAATTTGTTTAGTTCTGCTTTGATTTCAGGTATTTCTATTCTTCTAGCTTTGAGATTAGTTTGTGTTTTTGTACCTTGTCTAGGTGTGATGTTAGATCTTTAACTGGAGATATTTCCAAATTTTCAAAGTAGGCATTTGGCACTATAAATGTTCCTCTTCACACTGCTTTTGTTGCATTCCAGCAATTCTGGTATGTTGTATCTATGCTTTCATTTATTTCAAATAATTTTGTGATTTCTTCCTTTGTTTCATTGTTTATACAAAAGTCACATAAGAATAATTTGTTGAATTTAATTGTGTAATTGTGTGGGTTTAAGATGTCTTCTTGGTATTTATTTATATTTTTATTCCACTGTGGTCTGAAAGTATGTTTGTTAAGATTTTAATTTTTCTGAATTGATTGAGGCTAGTTTTATGGCCTTATTTGGTTGACCTTGGAAGATGCTCCATATGCCATCCTAAGAAACGTTTTGTCTTTGTTTTTGTTTTTAAATTATGATGGCTGCAAATCACTGCTAGAAAGTAGAAATAATCAGGGTGCCACAAAATTAGAATTAATAATCAATAACATACCTCTTGTGGGGTTTATAGGAAAGGCAACAGGATTAGAACTAAGGAAGAACTTATTTCTAATTGAACTGACCGAAAAGGAATTCAGAGCAACTGGGGCTTTGAACAGTTGAGGAAATATTTGTAGCATTGGGTGATGTTTAACAATTTCAGCTCAGAAACATATACCATGAGTCCTGGGTGATAAAAATCAGAAAAGTGGTATAAATAAGTGATAACAACAACCTGGGAACTCATAGGACATAAAAACCAGAATTAGAGGGAGTGACAAGTTAAAACTTCATAGAGGAGGTTGCACACACACATAGAAATTTTTTGAAAGAAAGATGTGGTTTCAAGTAACAGCAACAGAACGGGCATTTTAAACCCCCGTAATGGAATGGCTAGCGATCCTCACTGATACGGCATGGGCATACATGACACAGCAGGTCAAGATGTTTGCTTCAAGCTACAGTAGAAGATTTTTGTGTATAAAAAATAAAATAGGCACAGAGAATACATATAGAAGAAATATATATATTCTCTATGCTTATTTTTATTTTGAAGCATTGTCCTTGAGTATTTACTGCGTGATTTGCATTTCTTGGCAGAACCCAAAGATGAGGCTGATAGACAATATTTTCTATTGTAACTTCTGCTTAACTTCAACTATTTAGATTGATTGTGAGGTTTTCTTTAAATGTATCTTATCGGTGAATTACATGTCATAGAAACACTTTTGATCTGTAAAATCAATCTATTCCTCTCATTTTACATATTAGAAAACAGTTATAAAAATTAAATGACTTACTCAGGATTAAATAGTTCGACTATTTCCTAAGTGATTCAATGTTGGGAGAATATACAGAGTCCTGTATATAGTCATTGCATTTTAACTCAAAAATCTTGCTCAGAAACATATACCATACAAATCAGTCTTAATGGTTGATTGCAATTTAATAATAACAAGAAAACCCAACATATAAGGAAATTTGAACTCTCTGCCAAATGGATTCCTCGAGCTCAAATGTCTTAGTATTGAATTATATAAAATACTGGTAATTTAGTAGAAAGTTTGTAAACATAAAAAATTAAGCCTGTGATGAGAATTGCTTAAGCCTGGGAGGCAGAGGTTGCAGAGGGCCTCCAGCCTGGGCAACAGACTTTGTCTTTAAAAAAAATTAAGCCTGTCATGATCCCTGGCTAGTTTTTTACCTAGTATACAGAGATAAAATAAATACTTGCTGTACTGTATATTACATCAAGTCTATGTCATGAATTGAGCATAAATTAAGATCCGAAAACCTGACCAGATATAGCAGAATTAAAATACATTTTAAGAAATCACAAAACAATGTTACTTCTATGGCACTAATAATGTTTCATATTTGCCTTTCTTTTCTCTTTATATAGTGAAGACAACTTTCTGAAAATAGGATCTTTGCTTTCTAAAACCCCATCTGCTCTTGATGTTTATATATCATTTAATAAATCGACTACTCAACTTTCATCATACAACGCAGACTTACTGCAAGATGAAAGTTTCAGCTTCATTCTCACAAGATGGTCAAACTTGCCTGACCAACTCTAAACACAGTTAGCACCTATTAGAAAACAAGATCATTTTTCTCTGCACATTCCCTAGACTCAGTGAGCAACAAAATAAAAAGTCCTTTAGCCAACTTCATATCAGAAAAGGAAAAGGTGAAATCAATGGAACAATAAAAATTGCAATCTCTTTTTGTCACATTTTATGACCTCATCACCAACAGACTCCACAAGGTCATCACTCCTTGTATTAGTCTGTTAATGGTCTGGGCACTATCACTGCTACCTTTTGAACTGTTTTTTTCCCCCACAATATTGCTTTTTGTTTATTTTTTATTGGCTGTTTCTATTGGTCCCCCCTTTTTGGTTAAAATGAACCTCAAAGAAGAATGCTATTATAGAGTTCAATAAACCCATGCAAGAAAGATTCATGTGTTCCTATGATACCATCATTTCCGATAGCTTCTGTTGTTCACTCACATTGATTCTTTAGTTAGCAGTTTATTTAGATGTCAAACCAAACCCTAGAAAATTAATGTGCTCTCTATATAGCAGATTTCAATTTCTGCTATGACTTCTTGAGATACAATTGAAAAGAAAAATGCTTTTATATGTATAAAAAATACATAGTATAAAATATGAGTAACATATCATAGAAATAGACAACACTTCTTTCAATAAATAATAGAATTGTGAATCAAAACTCGAAATATTCATCTATTTTGGTTAGTATTATTGGTTGATCATAATCCCTGGTTCCTTTTTAATGTATCATAGCCAAAAAGATTTTACTTTAATCCAGGATTAACAAATTGCCTGTGATTTTTCTAATACTTAGAAGATTTTATTTACTGTGGGACTGAGTTTGATAGACTCTTTAGGAATTTATTTTCATTAAATATTTGAAAGTTAGGCAAGGACTCTTAGCTACTCAGAACTATAATGATTTTTACCCATAACTGCCTCTTTATATTTGGGGTCAAGGTATTTTCAGTCCTCTCAATATCTTCCATGGGAGTTTGCACTCCTTGTCCCTTAGTCTCTCCTCTACTTCTGATTGGAATAATGACTCCTACCATCATGTTGTTAGGGGTATATATATCCTCAGCCATTTCACAGAAATCTATTTCCCATTTGACTTAACAGAATCCTGGCTCTCATTTACAATTTTTACCTTTTAGACAATCTTGAAATTCACTTCTAGACTTCATTTTTAAATCAAGACATGGTTTTAAACAACTCAGACAGTATCCTTGTAACAAGACTTTGGCTCTTATTTTCTGAGAATAAGATTCATTTTCTCCCCTCTTTAACTATTAGCTTTCAAGTTCAAAATGGATTCCTTCAAAACTTGTAAACTGTACCGTTTGTGCACAGTTTACCTCTTCCCTTCTGCCACACTGCCTTTGAGAAACAATCAGAAATTTAAGCATATTGCAGTGAGAGGAATGAAGGAAAAATGCCACAATGTCACATAGTACTTGTTAAGGGGTAGGGTTTGTTAAAGAAACCTGAAAGTCAAAGCCAAGCAAGAGAATACCCATGATCCACTATTTTACCATCCTCACAGGAAGACATTTGCAGTGGGGTAATGTCCTCAAGGAGAAACATGGTCCTGGCACACTTTACCATTTTATAGTAAATTTCCTCAAGGAGAAACATGGTCCTGGCACACTTTACCATTTTATAGTAAATTTCCTCAAGGAGAAACATGGTCCTGGCACACTTTACCATTTTATAGTAAATAAGGGAATATACTTTGGGAAGGATGGGCAAGGAGGAAGTAGGCAGCAGGCAGTCACCATATCCATTCTAGGGGCAAAAAGAATTCTCTGGATTTTCTGAAGTTAACACTCTAGGTCCTTATGAAAATTCAGAGTCAGGATTCTAGGGAGGAGGCACGCCCTGGTTCTGTAGGAAACAGAATTTCAGGTACTTCTGCTGTGGAAGAGGAAGCCTTCTCTCCTGTTACCCATTGCAGCATGGCAACTTGATATTCTGAGGCAGGTCAAACTAAAATACTTCTTACCACTTTACAAAAGGATGTTTGGTAAATACTGTTCATAAGCAAAACAAATTGAAATTAGTCCTCATATGAGTAATAGTTTAAATTACATTTGTTTAGTAGAAAACGACAGAGCCACTAAAACAAGTTTTCCACAGAAAATTTGAATTAAAAAAATAAATTTAAAAAATCAGAGTACTATTTCACCCATAGTTTATCCAATATGACAGATATGAGAAGCTGGTGGACAATGAAAATTTTGCAGAACTCATAATGCATTTGCTTGTTAAGAAAGAGGAATAAAATACAATAATACAGAATTTTAACCTGATAGAAGAATAATAAACTTTAAGACTAATGTAAATTAATGTTATATAATTAATTTTATATTTATATTTATGTTAATATTATATAATCAACTAAGAGCATACAAAGTCTTCCTAAAGAGAATCTAAGTATTCATGATTAGCATCAGTTCTAATTCAAAAGTTTTAATAACAAGTTTATGATTTCTAGCAAAATTGAAGCTTAGAGAAAAGTAGAAATATAGTAAGTAGTCTAATTTCACTTCAATTTATAGAAAATATAAGGCTTTGTGGCATTTTATTGATTCATATGTGCATTATTCTATAATATTTCTATTCTTAAATCCAACCTCAAAAACCAGCACTGCAAAGAGAGTCACACACACCAAAAGCAAGAATCAGCAGGAGTGGTAGCAGCAACAACAATGAAAGCAGGGAAGAAAAAGCCACAAACATTAATTTAGTTCACTAGAAGCCCCATTATCATCGCTGTAATCTTCAAAGTTGGATCACTGTGTGCTAGCTTCAGATTTAATGTCAGAATCTTTTGCAACTAAATCGAAAAAATCAGCTGTTATCATCTTCTGAGCAGGGAATTTTATTCTGTGTAATTTAATGTAAAAGAGCCTTTTATACTCATGACCATTATGCCCTCCCACATTAGAGCAATAACAAGACACAGTGAAAAATGAAGGGAAGTTTTACTAGCTAGACTGCCTTATTGACACTACAAAGAAATACAGAAACTTGCAACCCAGGACACTGCATGCTGATAATATTTGCGAAGACTTTTTTTCCCCTGGTTTATATATTGCTTCAAAGTTAGATTTTTATACACTGAACTCAAACTAATGATTATGCTCATAAGGGTCAACTTTAATGACAGATTAAAGTCTCTCCTTAATGTTTGTACTTTGAGTCTGACCTTGAGTGATTTTGACTCAAATCATCTCCCATTCTTTTTTTTTTTTTTTTTTTTTTTATACTTTTTATTGCATTTTAGGTTTGGGGGTACAAGAACATGCAAGATTGTTACATAGGTACACACATGGCAGTGTGATTTGCTGCCTTCCTCCCCATCACCTGTATCTGTTATTTCTCCCCATGCTATCCCTCCCCAACTCCCCACCCCCTGCTGTCCCTCCCCTTTTTCCCCCCG
>PVKV010038375.1:0-13973 GCA_004027835.1 Alouatta palliata
GTGAGTGTGGAGCTGTGTATGGATGGTGTGGAGTGAGTGTGAGGGTGAGTGTGGAGCTGTGTGTGTGGCTGATGTGGAGTGAGTGTGAGGGTGAGTGTGGAGCTGTGTGTTTGTGGATGGTGTGGAATGAGTGTTAGGGGTGAGTGTGGAGGTGCCTCCCTGTGGCTGGAGGTCCTCTAACGGACAGGGACTGGCAGAAAAGTGATGCAGCTCCTTGGATAAGGCAACAGCCTGGGATCTTCCCGCAGGAGGGGGGCATGGACATTCCTGCCCTATTTCAGGTGTAGCCACGTTGCTCCACAGATGCTCCTTGCATCCCCCAGCTGGGCACCAAGTGCCAAGTACCAAAGCTGCCCTCCCAGTCCCTCCCAGCCCCTGAGCATCAGGGAATGGCGGCCGCCAGATGGTGTGTGTCGGTCGCGCTGAGGTGCTGGAGCCCCCGGCGGGCATGAACTCACCGTGTGACCACAGGGTGCAGCGCGTGGTTGGGTCCGAAACAGCTGAGGCTCCCGCGCCCACGCAGCCCCGTGCGGCCCATGGGGTTCCTGGGAGGCAGAGGGTTGACTTAGTTTGCCGTCCACCACTGGGGAAGCAGGACAGGGCAGGGAGCATGACCAAGAGGCGACAGTGGGCATCAGGAGCCAGCGCACAGGGGGACGGTGTGCTAGCTTCTTTGGGAGCCTGCCCTGGCATAAGGAGGAGGATCCCTTTGGCACCCTAAGGAGTAAGACGCAGGCTCTGGGTTACCTTGGGGTCACCTGGTGAGAAAGGGCCTCCCTGGGAGCAGAAGCGCGGCCAATGCAGCCGGCGAGGGGCTAATGTGGCCACCTTCCCACGGAGCGCGGCGCTGGCCGACTGCTGGGGCCAGCACACTGCATCCAAATGCCCCTGCACGAGAGGGCACGGCCTCCACCCTGGCAGCCTTGAGAGGGGAGTGTGGGAGCCAGGCCAGACACCAGAGGCCCTGTGTCCATGTGGCCACACAGACCCCCAGCAGAGCGCGCTGGCCAGGGCGGCAGGAGCCACAGACGCTTCCCATCTGGCCAGGCTGGTTTCCCCGACACCACCAGCTCCCATGTGAAACAGCAAGTTCTAGAAACCAGCAAGTTCCTGTGAATGCATCACTAAGGAAGAAGGAAGACATGCACCGGCACTACCGTATGGTGGGGTGCCACGTCTACAGAAGGTCCCCAACAGCGTCCCCGCCACCATCCCCACCAGCATCCCCACCAGTGCTCCCACCAGCATTCCCACCAGCATTCCCACCAGCGTTCCCACCAGCATTCCCACCAGTGCTCCCACCAGCATTCCCACCAGCATTCCCACCAGCGTTCCCACCAGCATTCCCACCAGCGCTCCCACCAGCATTCCCACCAGCGCTCCCACCAGCGTCCCTGCCACCATCCCTGCCAGCTTACCCACCAGCGTTCCCACCAGCGTCCCCGCCACTGTCCCGCAGGGGGGACAGTGCTATTGTTCCTCCGCCGGGCCACTCTGACCTCCAAACCCTGCCAGAGCTGCAGCCTCGGACCTGTCCCCGTTGCGCCTCCTCTCTGCACAGCCTGGACTCCAGGCCACCCGCCACCTCCCCTCGCCCTCCCCATTCATCTCCTCGCCTCCTCTGAGCTGGCCTGACTGTTCCCAGGGGAGCCCCCACGTCAGCTCTGCCTGCGTTCCCCACTCCTGCTGCCCTCCACACCCTCAACTGAGGCCACCAGCACTCACACCACCCCACCTTGTACCGGCTCCCAGCATGGACGGGGCTCCCCGGCCTAGGCAGGCACCCCCCAACCCATAAGCATGTGGACCTGAGCCTGGCCCCCTGCATCTCTTCTCTCTTCTCTGTCCCCTTCACTTGCTGGCCCTCCAGGCCCCTCATCAGCTGCCACCTGTGGACGGATGACCCCGGGAAGGACACCAGCCCAACTGCACCCCGAGTTCCAAGTCAGCCCCCACTGCCCACTCCCTCACGGATCACAGGCCGACTTTCAAGCTCCACAGGCCCAGCCGACACCAGGGCTCCCTCACACAGGAGTGGGCAGCAGCTCCCAGCCCCCTGCACTCCCTCCCCACCTCCTGCTGCCCTCCGAGCCCTGCTGGCTCCAGTGTTGGGGCATCCTCCTGAGTCCACGCGGCCATGCGCGGCTGCCCCGAGAGACCCAACCACCTCTAGCACTGGCTGCCCCCGCCAGGCCTGCGCCACCGTCCCCGACCCTGCCTGGGTTGCAGCCTCCAGCTGGCCTCCCTGCCTCAGCCAGCTCCTCCTCTGTTGCCCCCCCACAGCCACCCTGCTCCTGCCCAGCTGTCAGGGGCCCCAGCTCTCATTGCGCCTCTGCACAGACCCGCCAGTGCCCACAGCGCTCAAAGTCCAATCCATACCGGAACCTGCCCAGTGTGTGGGCCACCTGGCCGGGCCTCTCAGACGCACCCTGCAGCCTCCCCTGTAGCTGGAGGCCTTGCGTGGTGGGGCCCAGGCAGCCTCCCCAGAAGCTGCTCAGAAACTGGGGCCGCGGCAGAGCCGGCACTGCAGGCAGCAACGCCCGGAGACCTCGACTGGAAGGCAGGGGCTCAGTCAGGGTTCCTTCGAGGGCCACTGCCACCCCCACCCACCACCGAGCCCGCCTCTCCCTCCTGTCCACTCTGCCCATTCTCCTGCCTGCACTCACGCCACTGTGTGGGCAGAACCCACAAGCAAGGCCACCGAGGAATTCGGCACCAGGTGGAGCTGCAGTGAACTCCGGAAGGAGAGAAAGGCAGGGGCCCTGCTGCTGGGGTCAAGGCTGCCTCGGTCTCCCCATAACTGCTGTTCACACTGAGCCCGGCGCATTGATCTAGAAGCTCACAGAGGAGGCCACACGCTCCTCCTGGCATGAGTCACCCCCACAGGAAGCTCCAGGCCCCTGGGCCTTGCTGTCATCTCGCTGTCCCTGTCCCTAGTTGGCCACTGTCAGAGCCAGGAGGGAGGTGAGGGGCCTGCCGGCTCCCACCATTAAACCACGTGCATGCCCGCTCCTGCGAGGAGGGAAAAATGCTCCCCACCCTTGCTCCTCAGTCAGCCTGAGTGGGCAGGCAGCAGGGGCTTCAGACCACCACGCGGCCCTCCCCTGACGTGTGTCTCAAAGCTCCTGCTCCCACAGCCCCCACCCATACCCAAGTCTCCAGTTGCTCTCACTGTGCCCTGATCTCAGAGCCCCAGTCATTTCCTCGCCTATGTGGTTCTAGCCCCTCATCTCCCTGCCACACGCCCTGCGGCTCCACCAGGGTCAAGGTATAGGCCCTTCCATAAACCTCCCCACGCAACTGCAAAGCACAAAAGCAGCGACACTCGGCAGCAGCTGTCACAAGTTCATTGATTTATCCACTCACTGCTCCGGAAATGCAGGTGGGTGGGGGAGTGGAGGGCTGGCCTGGGGGTTGAACGACGCAGAATCTTTGCTAACCTGACCTCAGTCTGTTTTGGAAAGCGACGGCAAGACAAGCCCAGATGGAGTGGATTCAAAAGAGGGACGAGCAGGCAGGGGCAGAGGAAAGGCTGCTTTAAAGAGTTTGTGTCAGCAGGAGCAGCGCAAGAGGGCAGGAGGGCCCGGGTACGGGAAGAGCAGGACATTCCTGGGATGAGGCCCTTGAGCGGCAATGGGAGGCGGGTCTGGTATGAGGGTGCACGGGGTCAACAATCCTACACATTTACGTCCTTCCCAGAACCTCAGGATCTAGTCTTGTTCAGAAATAGTGTCTGTAGGTGTAATTAGTTAAGATGAAGCTACCTTGGAATAGTGTTGGCCCCAAACCTGGTATGATTTATAATCCTAAGAACAGAAGAGACACAGACCCATGCAGGGAGAGCCCACGTAGCTGGGGAGGCAGAGATCGAGGTGACGCGTCCACAAGCCAAGGAATGCAAAGGGCTGCCAGGAACACCAGGAGCTGGAGAGGCTGGGAGAAGTCTCCCCTCAAACTCTCAGAGGGAGTGTGGCCCTGTCCACCTGGAATGCAAAGGGCTGCCAGGAACACCAGCAGCTAAAGAGGCTGGGAGGAGTCTCCCCTTAAACTCTCAGAGGGAGTGTGGCCCTGTCCACCCGGAATGCAAAGGGCTGCCAGGAGCACCAGGAGCTGGAGAGGCTGGGAGGAGTCTCCCCTCAAACTCTCAGAGGGAGTGTGGTCCTGCCCACCCTTGATTTCAGACTCCTGGCCCCCAAAACTGTGAGACAGATAATCCATTTCTGTTAAGCCCCCAGTTTGTGGTATGTCGTTACAACAGCCACAGAAAACTAATATGGTGAGGGATCTGGCCCCAGACAGATGTGGAGTCAATCACTTTAGAAAGGGCATCCGAGTGTGTGAGTGACAAGTCAGACAAGCTCACATAGGCTGCTGTTGTGAACAGGCCAAGAGAGTTAGGGTTAGGGTTAGGGTTAGGGGATAAGGTTAGGGTTGGGGTTAGGGGATAAGGTTAGGGTTAGGAGATAAGGTTAGGGTTAGGGGTTAGGGTTAGGGGTTAGGGTTAGGGGATAAGGTTAGGGTTAGGGTTAGGGCTTCGGGTTAGGGTTAAAGTCAAGCAGCTGCAACAATGCAGGGCAGAGATGGGAGCCACTGAGGATATTTCAATTTCAAGAAACAGAGTGATGCCAATCACACTCCAACAAAAAATGCAATAAACTAGGAGGCTATAACAAAGAATGGCTTAAAAACTGAAAGTACATTGCTAAATAATCAAATGAAGATTATGCTGGGTGTGGTGGCTCACACCTGTAATCCCAGCACTTAGGGAGGCAGAGGCATGAGGACAGCCTGAGCCCAGGAGCTCACGACCCGCCTGGGCAATAGAGAGAGACCTCATTTCCACAAAAAGAAAAAAAGAGCAAAAAAGGTGTAAAACGAAGATTATAATGAAGTTTATGAAGTAAAAAATAAAATCCCTACACATCAAAACTCAGGGGATACAGACAACCAGGTCTTAGAGAGAATTTATAGTCTTAGGTACCCTTATTAAAAATCCAGAACAATTGAATAGAAATGAACTTTAACACGCAAATCAAGAGCAAATCCATAAGAAGAAGAAAAGAAGGAAAGATAACAATAAAGGCCAAAATGGATGAGAGAAAAAATTAAGATAACAAATCCAAAAGTTTGTTTTTTGAAAAGATTATCAAATTAACCACTGGCAAGAACAATCAAGGAAAGCAAAAGAAGAGAAATACTTAATAAATATCAATGTTCAAAAGATAAATTACTGTACATTTATATTAGAGATTTTTTAAATCATAAAGAATATTATGGATATCTGTAACACAATACATTTGAAAATTCAGATGAAAGGATAGTTTTCCAGAAAACTTACAATTACTAAAAAGAACCTAAGAAGAAACAGGAAATAAGGTTCCAAAATTCATTATGGTAAATGAAGTAGTTAGAAATCCGCTTACTCAAAACATGTTAGACCTTAATGTTTTATAGGTATTGTCAGATTTTAAGGAACATATAATTATGTCCACCTCATTCAAATAGTTCCAAAGAACAGAAAAGAAGGAAAGTTTCCCAGTTCATTCATTGAGATTGGTACAACCTCATACCAAAACCAAAGTAAAACAGTACAAGAAATATAAATCACAGGCAAATTCCACTTTTGAACACAGGTTTTTTAAAAATCTTAAATAAAATGTTAGTAAATTAACTCCAGTAGTGTATTAAATTTAAGAGAAGAGTTTATTCCAGGAATGCAAGGATGGCTCAATACTGAAGAAGCTATAAAAATAATTCACACACTAATTGGCTAAAGGGGAAACATCTTATAATTATCTCAATTGATGGCAGAAAAACCATTTAGTAGCATTCAACTCCTGACAAACTGGGACTAATAGAAATATCCCTAATCTCATAAAAGGTAATTGTAAATTTATTCAGTAAATACCATACTTAATGGTGAAATGTTGATAGCATTATTAAGTCAGAAACAATTCATAGAAGATTCATTATCATAAAATTGTTCATTGTCCCAAATTTTTTTATAAATTTAATACAATTCCTATCAATGGATTTGTCATGGAGCTAGACAAACTGGTTTTTAAACTCACAAAAAAGCCAAAGCCTCAAGAGTAGGAAAGGCAAGTTTAAAGACATGCTACCCTAGAGTCAGGACTATTGCAAAGCTGTGGCAAATAGTGGCATGATGGAGATGAATGGGACAGAACCCAGACAGGGTTGAGACAGGGGCAGATAGAGCTATGAAGAAAGAGCCAGACCTCAGGGGAGGAGCCACACCTCAGGGGAGGAGCCACATGTCAGGGGAGGAGCCACACCTCAGGGGAGGAGCCACATGTCAGGGGAGGAGTCACACCTCAGGGCAGAAGCTACACCTCAAGGGAGGAGCTACACTTCAGGAGAGGAGCCGCATGTCAGCGGGGGAGCCAGACCTCAGGGGAGGAGCCAGACCTTAGCCAGAAATGAAGTTGGGCTGTTCACTTTCTGTGAAAATTCACAAAATAAATCAGACCCCTCCTCACACATTATACAAGCAGCGTCCAGCTGTATTAAAGACTCAGTGAAAAAAAGCTAATTTTAAAATGTATCAAACAGATATAGAAAAGTGTGTCTTTATAATTTCATGGAAAGAAAATAAACCTAAGAAAAGATAATGAAAATATGATTCCGAAGTCCACGGCAGAAGCGTGGTGCCTGTAGAACGTGCTCTTCTGCTCCACTGAAGCCCATGTGGCTGCCATGTCCTGCCAAGTTCTAATGCGCCTGCCTGTGTGGCCTGCGTGGCGTTCCCCTGAGAGCAAGTGCTTGCACGTTGTTGCCCACGCCAGGCACCCGCTGCTCTCCTTATCAGCTTCCCACAGCCACCAGATGCACCTCCTTGACACCCTCTTGCCCGTCCCACATACCCCCAACACCAGAGCGGGCCACCTGCAGCTGCAGCCGCCTGGCCAGGATCTCTGCTCTCAGGCCCCGCTGCCTGCTACCACCTCCATACTCGACCTCCGGCTCCAGGCGGAGGCGCCCACACCCTATTCCAGAGCATTCTACAAAGGCCTGCCACATAGTCCCCCTCTCCTTCAGACCCCTTGGCTCTTCTGCTCCACAGTGTACCCCCACATCCCGGCAGCCCCCCATCCCTGGGTTCTGGTGGCCCCTCCCACACCTTCGCCCCACGGCAGGATCCCAGACCCCCAGGCTCCTTCCCTCCGGGGCACTTGCAGGCGCTCACAGGTGACCTGACACCTTTACTTTGGGTTTCCTCGCCTATGTGACAGGTGCAGTGCTGATCCTGTGGAGAGCACGACGCCAGGCAAGGCCACTTTCCCGCCAGGCGAGCCCGCCAGCGCCCATCCCAGGTCCCCTCCCCGCCTCACAGTCCCTGCCCGTCCTCCGAAGTATCACCCTCTCCCAGCACAGCCGTCCCCAGGAACCACAGACAAATCCAAGCCCTGGGTTAAGGCAGGGGCCACGGGGCAGGGCCTGGCAGAGGCCAGCGGGGTGAGTCCTGCCCTCCCATGCCCAGTCCTGGGGGCTGGGGGACACTGGGAGCTGATGTTTTCTTTTATTCTGTGGCTCGCGTGCTTCTTTTTTTTTTCCATCAGAAAAAATGCCTCCTTTGCCCAGGGAGGAAACCTGCCCCCCATGCAAACCCCAAAGGCTGACGGGGCAGGGCCCACAGGGGGCACACTCACAGGGGCACACCCCAAAGGCTGATGGGGTGGGGACCATAGAGGGCACACTCACAGGGGCAGCCCGGCCTGCACCACGTATGACCCATGGAAGCTCTGGCGGTCCCTCAGGCCGTCCACTGCGTTGTACTGGATGGTGGACAGCAGCTCCAGGGTGCTGGGAGCAGAGAAGGCAGCGTCTGTGTCCCAGTGTGGCAGGCAGGACAGAGCAGGCAGGCAGGGGATGCCCCCACCCCAGGGCCCAGCTGAGTGGCTGCAGGCTGGGTTCATGGGACAGGGGAAGCTGGGCCAGGCACCTCCAGGTCCCCAGAGCCCCTCCTGCTCACCCAGGCCTCCTCAGGCTGGGCCCTGACTGGGGTTCTCAGGGGATTCCCCCAGGAGGCCTTGGGTTCGGAGCCTCCTGGGGAGCTGGCTGGGAGCACGGACGGCAGCTCACACTCACTCTCCCACGGGGTCCGTGGCGGCCACATCCTTCCTCTCCGCCGTGTAAAAGGGCGGGTCATAGATCAGGAACTCCGTCTGTTGCAAAACGGGGTTCTCCCTCAGATTTGTACCCCTACGACAAAGCTGACCCAGGCTCCAAGGCAGAAGGGCAGCTCCCGGCCACAGCAGCTGCTCAGCTGGGTCTGAACCCGACCCCAACATCCCAACATGCAGGCAGAGCTCCAAGCCGGGCAGAGCCAGGGGCTCAGCTCAAGGACCCCCACCCTGGGCCAGCTGAGGGGCAGGCGGCTGTGACTGGGGGTCTTGGGGGTCTCCCCAGAGTGCGAAGGGCACTAAGCTGGAACCCAGAGGCAGGGAGGATTCTGTGTGGTGGAGACCGAGGGGAAGCAGCTGAAACAGCAGCCTGGAATGTTCCAGAAGGGCCAGAGAGAAGCCCTGCAGCAGGAGGGCAGGGGTCTCCCGGGGCCATTAGTCACCTCTCTGTCTCTGTGTCTCTACCTCTTCCATGCCTGGCACCCGGAAACGGGACAGAGCCATTGACGGGGGTAGGTGGGGTCTAGGAGCAAGGCATGACTGGTGGAATGGGGCGGGAGGCTGGGCCTGGGACAGCAGTGGGAGCAGCAGGAGCTCAGGCTCTGTGGGGGTCAGTCTGCTCCCCAGGCTGCTCCACCACCTCCAGCTGTGAGGCTTCTGTGACTTGACTTCTCTGTGCCTCAGTTTCCTTAACTGTCACACAGGTGCTGCCGGACACACAGATCCCCTGTGACTGCAGTGGCCAGGAGCCAGGATTAACACCGGACAGAAGGGGACAGGGCCGCCCTCCCTCCCCAGGGGCTCGGCCACTCCACTTGCTTGGGGTCGGGCAGGCACTCACCTCCCAGGGCACCTTCTCGTTGGGCACGGGGAAGCGCGTGACGGGGCAGCTGGGGTAGAGGAGGTGCCGGGCGCTCACGTGGTAGCCATCACCCCGCTCCTCCACCTTCTTCTTCCCACCTCCCAGCTCAGCATCCAGCTCCACTGCGGCCTTCTGGGAGGCTGGGGACAGTCAGGAGGCCGTGAGGTAAGGCCGAGCCCAGGCTCAGGTGCCCACCCGCAGGACAGGGACTTCCTCTGCAGTCCTTCCCCAAAACATCTGGGCTGCCTCCATCTCCCCAAGCCCAAACAGCCACACAGGTTGAACACCAGCTCTCAAGTGGGCAGGGCCCCCAGGGAGGGCGGACATCGGAGGTCAGGGCAGTGTCCCCGTGGACACCTGCCTCTTTGTGCAGCAGCAATCGGGGACCTTGGTAATGAGCTGAACTCACAGGGCAGTCACCGAGGGCAGATGTGCTCCCTGGAGGCCAGCGAGATCCCGTGGCCTGAGGAAGGCTACCTATGTCCATTTCTTAGCCAGTGGCAAATTTAGGAAAGCAGACTTTGCTTCCTGTCGCTCAGCCATGTGACCAGGTTCAGAGGAGGTCTGCAGCACCCCGACTCTGCAGCAGGGTATGCGGGAAGCTCAGGGTACGTGGGCCAGTCCTCCCCAAGGATGTCCGGGAACCTGGTCAGGTCAGGGATTGGGCGGGGCCTCATGCCAGTGCGGGCATCGGTGGGCGGGCTGAGTTCCTGAGGGCACTGGCCCTGCCGGGCCTGGGAATAGGTTGCAGCCAATGCCCACCTCCTGCCCAGAGCGCCCTCAGGTGCCTCTCCTCCCAACTGACCCCAGACCCAAAAGCACACAGGCAGGTGGAGACCAGCTGCTGGCCTGGCCACTCACCCAGAGTGGGGACGTCCACCTCCGAGCCGAAGCCACTGTCTCGCAGCGTCCTCACGATCCAGTGCAGGGCTCGGGCCGTCTGGGCCACCTGGAAGGCACCGCCCAAGGCGCCATGAGCACCTGCTACCCACACACATGGCACACAACCCACTGTCCACTGTGCCCTCGCTCCCCCGGCTGGGAGCTCCACCCCTGCCCCTCAGCCCCCGTGCCCTTTGAAAGTGAGACACCACCTCCTCCCCAGGCAGCCACCAAGCCAGTCAGGACGCTGCCCAGGACCCACCCCGCCCCACTCAGGAACTGCCAAGTCACACGTCTGAAGGTACAGCCTGCCAGAGAGACACAACAGTGGGACTGTCACTGGACTGGGCAAGCCAAAGGAGGGAACTAGCGTGAAGCCGCAGTCAGGCAATTCTGCATCGCAGGGAGAGGCCACTGGCCGTCAGAGCCCAACGCTTCCAGGGCTCCTGCGCCTCCCAGGAGGGACCTCCCCAGAGGTGGACCTGCCCACCACAGCGACAGCAGGAAATATCAGACTCCTGTGGCTCAGCACTGGGCACCCTGTCAGGGGTCCCAGCAAGGTCAAAATGCGGGGAGAGGGCAGCCTGGGCAGACCCCCGGGTGCCACAGGCAGGGCTGGTGGATGGTGGACGCCCCAGGGCACAGCAAGGCTGGGAGCAGCAGCCCGAGGAGGCTGAGCCGTCCGAGGACTCGGCGCTGACCGCAGGGGCTGCCGTGGCCGCAGGGCTGTGGCTGGAAAGCAGGTCCAGCCTGGCTGGTGGCCGTGGATGGGGTGGGACAGGCAGAGCCTCAGAGGCCGTCAAGTCCTCCGCACTTCGGTCTCGTGCCTCTCCAGGGCTCAGGCACAGGGTCCTGCAGCCTTCTCAGAGGCCGGGAGGGGACGAGCATTCTGTTCCCGGGAGCAGCCAGGAGCACAGCCCAGCCATGGGGACCTCCGTGCACACAGGAGGAGCTCAGCTACGAGACGCCCGGGAGGGGCTTTCTGGAGGACACACGGGGCGCCTCGTCCGCTGGGACCGGCTGCCCGATGTTCGGGCTCCTCCTCACTATCACCTGTCAGAGCGCTGCTTCCCAGGGCCACCGCAGGGCAGAGCCACCCGCCAGGCCCAGCGACTGCACCTCCTGAGCGGAGGCCCGGACCTCAGACCCACCTGCTCCTCCAGGGAGGCCAACCTCTGCTCCATGGAGCCCGACCTCTTCAGCGGGTCCAGGTCCAGCAGGTCCACCATGGCATCAACCCTGAAAGAGGAAGCAGCTGAGCTGGGTGCACCTGGCCTCGGACCCCAGGAGCGCCACGCCGCTCTGCGGACGCCCGCCAGGCCTTGGCTTCCTCTGAACGTCAAACTATTTCTAGCATGCGTTGCTCCCAGAGAACCAAACTGCCCAGGCCCCGGAGAGGAAGACGGAGAGCCCAGGCTCCCAAGCTCGGGCGAACTGTCCCTCCCAGGAGAGAGGCGCAGGCGAGTGAAGAGAGAGGGGCAGGGGAGCCCCCCCGAGGACCCCGAGGACCCCCAGGCCCGCCTGAGCCCGCTGGTGCCTGTGGACCTGCCGGAGGCCCCCCAGGCCCTCCCAGGTCCGCCCGAGCCCCCTGGTGCCTGTGGACCCACCAGAGGTCCCCTCAAGGCTGCCCACACCCCCCAGGCCTGCCCGAGCCCGCTGGTGCCTGTGGACCCACCAGAGGTCCCCACAAGGCTGCCCGCGCCCCTCAGGCCTGCCCGAGCCCGCTGGTGCCCGTGGCCTTGCTGGAGGCCGCCCCCCACAGACCCCCCCAGGCCCCCCGCAGGCCCCCCGCAGGGCCCCCAGGCCCCCCCAGGTCCCCCCAGGCCCCCGCAGGCCCCCCCAGGCCCCCCGCAGGCCCCGCACGCCCCCCGCAGGCCCGCCCGAGCCCCGCACTTATTGCCGATATCCTGGATCTTCTGCTCGGGCCGCTGCTTCTGCTGGAACTGCTGGTGCTGCAGGTAGTTCTCCTTCAGGTAGATCTCCCAGGACAGCAGGGCCACCTCCTCGTTCTTCTCCAGCTTGTTCTCTGTCAGGGTAGGGGACAGACAGGGGGTCCTGGAATCCTCAGGAGGCGGATCCCGAAGCCCTGACCCATCCGGGGGCCTTGGGGGCGGGGGCTGGTCCTGAGTGGCAGGAGGAGCCGGCCCCACACCTGCCCCAAGGGGGCCTCTGGGCTCGATCCCCAGCACTTGCTCAAGGCCAGCAGAAGGCCAGCGGCCTGAGTGGCCTGCATGCCTGCCGAGCGCCCAGGGTTCTGGGCACAGCTGCCACGCCACCTCTACCCGCTCTGCACCTGGGTGGGCGGCAGACGCAGGAGGGGGATGGGGGCTAGCTTACTGAGCTGCTTGTGCCTCTTGGCTGGGGTCTTCAGGACCACCCTCTTGATGAAGAGCTGCAGGTGGCTGAGCAGGATGAAGGGGGGCGGCGCGGGGGGCCGGCCGTGGTACTCCTCGATCAGGTCGTGACGCTGGAACTTCCAGATCTGGTCCGTGTGCTCCTGCACCTGCTGGAAGGTGTAGCTGTCAAGGAGGAGAGAATGACAGCTCGAGGTCAGGGTGTTCACCCAGAACAGACCCGCTCGCCACCGGTGCCCACAGCGATGCCATGGAGAGCAGAGCCACGCCACACAAGAAGCCACCTCCAGGCACAGAACTCAGCCCGCAGCCCTCACAATTCCAGGTTTCCTGGAACAAAGGAGAAGCATGCAGACTTTGGATTTTATAAGCCTCACTGGGGAATAACACAAAGTGGGCGTGTATCAGGAGACAGACACTTCCTGGCATTGAACTCTAAGAGTTTATCTGTGGATTCTGGGGAATAACATGAAGTGGGTGTGTGTCAGGAGACAGACACTCCTGGCATTGAACTATAAGAGTTTCTCTGTGGGTTCTGACAAGCACAAGAGCCAGGTCCCCTGGGGTGCGTGTGAAAGGGGCAGGGCTACAGGGGCCTCTCAGTGTGTCTCACAGTGACAGGCACAAAGCCCCCCGCAGCAGTAGCCAGCGGTGTGGGTACCATACTTGCTGCAGGGACAGTGTCCTGCCACCAGCCCCATGGCCTCGAGATGACAGTCCTCGTCCACGCTGGGGTTCTCTCGATGTTCAGAACCCGCATTAAAGCAAAAGGTGGCAACCTCAGCAGCTTAGCCGATGAAAGAGGAAGAGAAACGGTTGGTGCCCAACAAAACCAGGAAAAAGGATTTTCAGAGTCCCAGGTAGCACAGGGCCTGGCTGCAGAGGCTGGGAAGGGCTCTGAGGGCCCAGGGGGCCTTCTGAGTTATGGGGGCAGCGTGGGGAGACTGGGCCTTCTGTGGGCCATGACAGCTCCACAGCCATGCTGGGCTCCTCAGATCTACCGTTGAGGCCAGGAATTGACATGGAAGCCCCAGAGCCAACCCAGAGGTCCCGCTAGGATCCCAAACACCCAGAGGCCCACTAAGACCCCAAACACTCAGAGGCCCGCTAGGACCCCAAACACCCAGAGGCCCTCTAGGACCCCAAACACCTGTGATTTCATTATACGTGGACTCCTGCTTTCCTGGTGTTCTTCTTTCTTAACTTTTTCTTTTTAAGATGGAATCTCGCTCTTGTCGCCCAGGCTGGTGTGCAATGGCTGATCTCAGCTCCCTGCAACCTCCGTCTCCCGGGTTCAAACGATTCTCCTGCCTCAGCCTCCTGAGTAGCTGGGATTACAGGTGCACGCCACCACACCCAGCTAATTTTTCTATTTTTAGTAGAGACAAGGTTTCACCATGTTGGTCAGACTGATCGCAAACTCCCAACTTCAGGTGATTCACCCGCCTTGGCCTCCCAAAGTGCTGGGATTACAGGCGTGAGCCACTGAGCCCAGCCGGGAGTTCTTTCTTATGCTGCCTCTGGTGTGAGGTCTTCAGCATTTAATTTGTTCTAAGTTTAAAATCTGCAAGAGCAAAACGGAACCCCTAAAGCCTGGGACCCACAGCTGCTGCAGCTGATCAGAGACATGATCCCAGAGGACCACGTGCACAGGGGCCGGAGGGACAGCTGATCAGAGACACGACGCCAGAGGACCACATGCACAGGGGCCGGAGGGACAGCTGATTAGCG
>PVKV010038376.1:0-13968 GCA_004027835.1 Alouatta palliata
ACAATAAATATATTTTTTAAAAACAGTGCCCTGACTTGAAAGATCTCCAAATTGCCAAGTTTGAGGTCCTGTATTTGTCTTTTCCTCACCCCTTGACCTTTTTTTTCTTAGAGATGTCTGTGGCATTGCTGAATGGCTGCAATTCCCCTTTCCTCTTACCTCAAGATGTCTAGATCCAAATCTGTGCTCCTCATGAATTTGCAGAGGGCCTTTGGACTCTCGCTGTGTGCATGGACCTACTCTCTGGCTACTTCTGACTTTTCCCTTTGTTTCCACGTCTCACATTATTTGAAATTATGTATTTCTGTAAGTTGCTGCAAACTTTTTCTTATTATTGGGCAAAGCAGAGGTAGATAAATAAGTGAGTAAACCTGATACCTCCCAGAGGAAAGAGAAGAGTTTGAAACAGACCCCTGGCATAGTTGCAGCAGTAAGCCCTCTTTTTTGCCTTTAGGATTCTGTGCTACAACTGACCAAGTCACCTTGTACTGTCACAGAGGCTAATCTGATGTTTTAATAACACTTCAGGATTAACTGCATTATTCAAAACTATGCTGTAAAGGAACATGAACCATAAACCAGCTGCTCAAACACCTTATCACACAATGTCACCAGGGACAGCCCAAGTCTGCATCTGCATTAGCGTAGAGAGGCAGGACAAGGATGTAGGAAGTTGCTCTCTGGATTCCTATTTATGATGTAATATATTTAAAATCACCTCTCTCAAACCTTCTGTTTCTTCAAAAATGGTCCCAATGTTGATTTTCAAGGACAGGCGCATAGCATGGTAGGTTTTTGCATCAGAAGGTAAGTCTGGGACGAGGGGGAATATAACAATTGTCTTTGGAAATGACAACAGTCATCGTGGAGAGAGCCATCTGCATTCTATTTATCAAAGCAGTCACCAAGTCCTGTCAGGTTCAAGGGGAAGGGAAATACACTCTACCGCTCGATAAGGAGTGGCAAGGTTCTGAAAGAGCATTTGAGACTGAAAATATTGCTGTGGCCCTTTTTGGAAAACACAGTTTGTTAAAAGAGTAAAATGAGACATAACTATAGTTAAAATAGAGATGTAGAAAACCTAAGAAAATACCAAAATACAATGTCATTAAACTTGAAAACTTAGATGAGGTAAATAATTTTCTAGAATATAATTTACTGAGATTGAAATACAAAACATGGAGTAAACCAGTAACCATTATAGAAGTTGAATCTGAAATCAAATCTAGATTTTTTTTCCTGTGTGGCCCCAAGGGGCAGAACCAGACCAGAGGGTTTGGTTCACTATCAGAAAGAAACTTTCCATGGTCAAAGCTGGCCGAAGCTGGAATGATCGTGCTGGATTGGATGCCTTGCTGATTCTATTCAGCACTTGTCTTTCAGTATGCACTGCCCACCGTATGCCCTTGCAACTCTCTGCCAGAGGGTTTTCTCTGGCTTCAGAGGTATGCACTGCCTATGCGCAGAAGTGCTCAGAACTGCTGGGGGTCACTGCTTCCAGCAGTTTCGAGCACTTCTGTGCATAGGCAGTGCATACCATGCTGAGGAGTGGTAGATAAATGAGCGCATACCATAACCAAAATGCTGAGGAGTTGGTAGATAAATGCTCTGTCTTCCTTGTGCATCAGGTGGGGTATGATCTGAAGCATGGTCTTTGCACTTTTCCAGAGTGTCTTATTCAGCCCTAGAGATCACAGCAGGAACATACTCATCAACCACCCTGTGGTGGCTGCCTTCCCTTCCCCGTCTCACTTCCGTACTGTATCACACTGAATCTTGAGTCTGCTTCCAAAATAAACTAGTGGAACTAGAATTCTTGTCTCAGAGTCAGTTTATGGGGGAAACTCTCTGAACATGTTACTAGTTACAACTTGCCTTTACCTCTTAGGGGAGATTGGTACCCGGTTATAGGAAGGCTGTCAACAGTTCATCTTTGGAGAGAGGAAGTTTGGTAAAATTAACCAAACAAATATTTACAGTATGCTTACGTCAAGAATCTGAGATGGCTACTAGTAGATATCCTCTCCAGAAGTGGATGGTTCACCAAGCATCACACTCAAGAAACTGCAATGGAATGTCATCAGTGCTATAACAGAAGAAGGATCAGGGTGATGATATCACCGAGAAGGGAGGGAATAATACTGATTAGCAGAATAAGGAAGGGTCCAAGGAGAAGTGGTATTAGAGCTGGGTCTAGAAGACATCAAATTTTAATAGGCAAAGAGGAAGAAAAGAAGAAAAGAAAGAAACAAGGAAAAAAATCAACCTTCACCAGGAGGGAAAGATTATCAAATTCATCTTCTGTCAGATTGACCATACATGTTCAGAAATAATTTAAATAAACAAGTAAAAATAAGAGAAATAATAAAAAACACAAATAAGTATATAAGTAAATAATTTTAAAAAATCAAATCAAATAGTGCTAATGACTAAAGGTGTAGATGTTAACACCATATAACAACAAATGTATTGACCAAACAAAACCTTGCAAATTATAACATACAATTTCTTGCTATTTCAGGTCTTGAGACAAATGAAAAATGAGAGTGGTGATTGAGGTCAGCTATGTACTTGAGTTAGCAAAAAGGAAGTCTCCATCAGCTGTGAAATACAGTCATTACCCATCACTAAAAAATTTACAGATATTCTTATTACACACTAACTATTGAAGATGGAAAATTCTGAAAGTGCTTAAGAACTCCATGAAGACATTATATCAATGTGGATATCTGGGGGAAGGGCATATGACTTCTCAAAGGCCATCTCATTACCCTCATTCTGTTTGGATTTTCTGATGTGACAGGCAAGAGGGGGTAATGAAAGGGGCTGTGAGCTGAGAAAATCTGAGAACTTTTGAGTGCTTCTTTAGCTACTTAAGTGAATCAATGAAAAAAAAAAGATTTATCTCTTCTGATATCTGAAGTGTTAACTGGGGCAGTGTGCCTAAGAAGTAAACAGAAGTAAGTAAACACAGACATCTAAGATGCTGGGTGAGTTACTGCTGACATAGTTTATTTTTCTTTTCATATTTTATTGTTAAATGCATACCTTATCTTTCAGTAGTCTGGAATTCTGGCAGTCCTAGTTGAAAGGCAATATTTTATAACAAGCATTAATACTCACTTGTGAATTTGAATTCCATATTGTGACCTGCCTTTCACCCTTTGCTCACAGCTTTCCCGATTGGTCAGTGATGGGCAGGGGAGTGGACGAAACACTGGAGCCTCTGTCCTCAGTGACATAGTGTGCATCTGTCCCTGTCTGCCCTACATCACCCTGGGGGACCTGCTCAACCATTCTGATGCTGGAAGCCAGGAAGTATGAGGGAGTTAGCACCCCATGGGGAAACCCTTGATCACAGGGACAGAAACTAGCCTTCTCTCCATCTGTACTTCACTTTTCCCAGGGCCCCTTTCCTATTAGTTGGGATAATTTTCCAAAATGTGCAACTGGTATGTGAGCCCTGGTCCCAGACTCTGCTTTTGGGGGTAAACTAGGCTAAGATACACACCAATTACTTATATTCTGGACACGTTATTTTTGCTCACTGAGCTTCTGTTTCTTCTCTAATGAAATGAAGGAATCAGGCTTGTTCATTCCTTCCAGCTTTAAGAGTCTATTAGAGGAAAACTGTCAAGAATTCCTGAAAATCTCATCTTCCTCAATCTTTTTTTTAAGTCAACACTTGTGATTTAACTACATTTCAGATAAGGTTTCTATGGTTTTAAACACTTCTCCTTATGTGGGTGCCACAGTTCTCTGAGTTAAGGCTTTTATCATGTCCCCAGCTCTTCAGACCTTATCCTAAAGTAGTGAAAAAAAGAGGTATCTACCGGGGACCATGGCAATGCTGATTGTTGTAGGTCTATGCCCTTACTACTTTTTTGCCCTTCACAATTACTGCTTCACTGAAAAACTTTGGAATGAGGTTTGGTCTCTGTAAATGATGGCAGCATTGCTGAGTCTGATGGTCATAACAGGCCAGGAAAGAGGTGATATGCTGTCAACAAACACTAGTTTTGACCACGTGGAGCAATAAGGAATGAAGACAAACCAGAAACTCTCCGCTCACACATTTTACTGTAAGTGTTCAGACCTATGAACACTGAACTGCACACATTTTAAGAAACAGCAGATTCCCATTCAGTTACAAACTTTAAGGCAGTTTATGATTGAGACTAAATATTTAGCACAAAGAGTGATGTCAGTAAGATGGTAGAATAGGACTTCCCACTGTGTGTCCCCTTGCAGAAACATCAATTAGAACAACTATCCATGCAGAAAAATACCTTCATGGGAGCTAAAGAACCAGGCAAGAGATTCTAGGACCTGGATATAGTGCAGTAATAAGAAAAGATACACTGAAGAGGATAGGAAGGACAGTTTTACATTCCTGGGTTACCCATCCCTAAGTCTGGGCAGCATAGCAGAGGGAGAGAGATGCTCTGCCTAGAGGAAGGGGAGTGAAATGAGCATCCAACTTTGCTGTGGACCCTGGCTTCAGGCCCACCCCAGTGAAAGTGTCAGGTCAGCACTCATAACCCCAGGCTCATTCAGTGCCAGGCTGGCCTTTATATCCCCAGACTCCAGGTCTGTCTCAGTGGCTGTGATGATTAATACTGAGTGTCAACTTGATTGGATTGAATTATGCAAAGTATTGATCCTGGGTGTGACTGTGAGGATGTTGCCAGAAGAGATGAACATTTGGGTCCATGGGTTGGGGCAGACCCACCCTTCGTCTGCATGGGCACCATCTAATCAGCTGTTAGCATGGCCAGGATACAAAGCAGATAGAAGAACGTGAAAAGGTTAGATTGGCTTAGCCTGCCAGACTACATTTTTCTCCCGTGCTGGCTGCTTCTTGCCCTTGAACATCAGACTCCAAGTTCTTCAGCTTTGGGACTCGGATTGGCTTCCTTGCTCCCCAGCTTACAGGCGACCTATTGTGGGACCCTGTGATCATGTAAGTTAATACTCCTCAATAAACTCCCATATGTATGTGTATTTATCTGTCTATCTATCTATCTATCTATCTATCTATCTATCTATCTATCTATCTATTGCTCCTACTAGTTCTGTCCCTCTAGGGAACCCTGACTAAATACAGTGGCCCAGCCTTCAGGCAGGCCCTGCAGCTATAGGCTGCATGCTCCCCTCCACAGTCCCAGGCTCCAGGCCAGCTCCAGTGCCAGGCTGGTACCCAAAGACCTCAGTGCCAGGCCAGGCCCCATGGCACCAGGCTTCAAACTCACCCTGGTGCCAGTCCAGCTCCTGCAGACCCAGCTTCCAGGCCTTCCTCAGCCCCAGTCCAGCCTCCACAGGCCCAGGCTCCAGGCCTGCACCTATGGCCTAATGCTCCAGTGGACCCAGCATCCAGTCCTGTCCTGGTAGACACTGGCACTAGGGTGGCCCCTGCACACCTAGGCTCCAGGGTCACCCTCATGGACCCAAGCACCAGGCTGGCTACCATGTGCTTAGCTTCCAGGCTAGTACTTGCAGACCCTACCTCTAGGATAGCCCCTACAGGCTCAGGTTCAAGACCAGCTCTAGTACCAGGTCATCCTTTGTGGATTCACATAGGCTTCAGGCTGCCCCCATGGACTTAGGCTCTAGGCACAGCCCCTGAAACCAAAGCACCAAGCCCACCCACCCGCTGACCAAGGCACCAGGCCAGCCTGATGGATGACTCCAACAGCAAGCCCCTTTGAAGCCTTCACCAGATGGCCCACTCAGAATTTCTGGATGGGCTGACTGGTGAAAGGTGTTCCCTGCTGAAACCAGTCTGTAAAGATTAGAATAGATGTCTACTTCTTCATATGTGCAGATACCAACATATGGCCACAAGGATCATAAATAATCAGGGAAATATGACACCACTAAAGGAACAAAATATAGTACAAGTAACCAACCCTGGAGAAATAAGTGTTCATAGGTGTATGAACTGCATGACGAAAATTTGAACTAATCATCTTGAAGAAGCTCATTGAGCTATAAGAAGACACAGAAAGATAACTAAGCCAAAATTAAGAAAATAGTACCCTAACAAAATTAGAGGTTCAACAAGGAGATATAAGCCATTAAAAAGAACCAAACAGAAATTCTGGAGGCAAAGATCACAATGACTAATTGAAAAATTCCATAGAGAGCTTCGCCAGCAGATGCAATCCAGCAGAAGAAAGAATCAGCGAGTTTGAAAACATGTCATTTGAAATTACCCATCAAAGGAACAAAAGAACAAAGAATAAAAAAGAGTGAAGAAGGCCTATGAGACTTAAGAAACATCATCAAGTGAACCAATATACTCATTCATTATGGGAATTTCAGAAGGAGCAGAGAAAGAGAGAGAGGACAAAAGCTTATTTTAAAAATAATGACAGAAAATCCCCCAAAACTGGAGAGGGAAATAAACACCTAGATACATGAATATCAAAGAATCCCAAACACATTAAGTGTAAGGCGATATTAACTGAGACACCTTATAATCAAATTCTTAAAAGTTAAAGAGAAAAATTTGAAAGCGGCAAGGGAAAAGCAATTCATCACATACAAGGGAATTCCCATAATACTTAAGCATATTCCTCAGCAGAAACCTTGCAGGTCAAGAGAAAGTGGGATGATATATTCAAAGTGCTGAAAGAACAAAACTGCTAATCAAGAACACTATACCCCACTAGTCTGTCCTCCAGAATGGAAGGAGAGATAAGAACTTTCCCAAAGAAAAGTTGTAGGATTTTGTCACCACTAGACCTATATTACAAGAAATGCTAAAGGGAATTCTTCAAGTTGGAATGAAAGGACACTAATTAAAAACAAAGACACATATGAAAATATAAAACTCACCATGAAAGAAAGACAGTCAAACTCACAATACTGTAGTAATGTAATGGTGGTACATAAATCACTTTTAACTCTAGAATAAAAGTTGAAAGATAAAGGTATTAAAAATAGCTATAGCTATGACAATTTGTTAATGGATACATATTACACAAAATATGTAAATTCTGACATCAATAACATAGAATGTGGTACAAGATAAATTGAAGTGTAGAGTTTTTGTATATGGTGAAAGTGAAGTCATTTATCAGCTTAAGTTAGACTGTTATGTTTTATGTAAGCCCCATGGTAGCTACAAAGAAAAAAGGAAATATACACAAGATGCAAAGAAAAGAATGAAAATATACCACTACAGTAATAAACCAAATGAACAAACAAAAACCAAGATATGAACCCACACTAAATCACACAGCAAGACAGTGAAGAGGAAGAATGGAACAACAACAAAACCTACAAAACTACCATTGATGGAATGGCAGTAGTAAATCCTTACCTATCAACAATTACATTAAATGTAAATGGATCAAATTCTGTAATTAAAAGACAGACGGGCAAAATGAATTCTAAAAGCAAGATTCAACTGTATGCTGCCAACAAGAGACTCACTTTAGTTTTAATGACACACATAGACTGAAAGTGAAGGGATGGGAAAAGATGTTCCATGCAAATGGTAAGCAAAAGAGAGAAGTACTGAGTATACTTATATCAGAAAAAATAGACTTTAAGTCAAAAATTATAACAGGAGACAAGGTCATTATATAATGGTAAAGAAGCCACTTCATCAAGAGAAATAACAATGGTAAATATATATGCACCCTAAATCAAAACACCTAAATAGATAAAGCAAATATTAACAGAAATGAAGCAATAGAGTAATAGTAGGAGATCTCAATACCCAATTTTCAATAATGGATATAGCTCACTAGGATAGAAAATAAATAAGGAAACAGAGGATTTGAACAGTATTACAGACCAAATGGATGTAACAGACACATACAGAACATTTCATCCAATAGCAGTAGAATATACATGTTTTGCAAACACACATGGAACGCTATTCAGGACAGATCATATGTTAGGCAGTGAAGCAAGTGTTAATAAATTCAAAAGACTGAAATCACATCAGGTATCTTTTCTGACCACAACAGTATAAAACTCGATACAAATAACAAAAGTAAATTGAAAAATTTACAAATATGTGAAATTTAAACAACACACTTTTGAACAACCAATGCATCAAAGAAAAAATCAAAAGGGAATTAAAAGTCTCAGGACAAATGGAAGTAAAAATGCATCATATCAAAACTTAGAAAAGACAAGAAAAGCAGTTCTAAGAGGGACATTTATAGCTATAAATGCCTACATTAGGAAAGAAGAAAGATCTCAAACAACCTAACCTTACACCTTAAGGAACTAGAAAAAGAAGAAGAAACTAAGCCCAAAGTCAGCAGAAGAAAAGAAATATAAAGATCAGAGCAGAAATAAGTGAAATAGAAATTGTAAAAACAAATTTAAGAAATCAATAAAACTAAGAGTTGGTTTTTGGAAAAGATAAACAAAATTGACACACCTCTAGCTAGACTGAGAAAAAAGCAGAGAAGACTCAAATAAAATTAGAAATGAAAGAGGAGACGTTATACCAGATACCTCAGAAATAAGAAGGATTATAAAAAACTATTACAAGTAATTATACACCAACAAATTGAATTGTCCAGGAGAAATGGATAAATTCCAAGAGTACACAACATACCAAGACTGAAGCACAAATAAATAGAAAATCTGAACAGAGCAATAAAGAATAAAGAGATTGAATCAATGATCAAAAATCTTTCAACAGAAAATTTCAGGACATGATCACTGGTAAATTCTGTCAAGCATTTAAAGAAAAATTAATGCTAAATTCTTCCTAAACTCTTCCAAAAATTTGAAGAGGAGAGAATACTTCTAAACTCTTTTTACGAAACCAGCATTACCCTGATACCAAAGTCAGACAAGAATGCTACAAGAAAAGAAAATTACAGGCCAATACCCCGGTGAACATAGACACAAAAATCCTCAACAAAATACTAGCAAAACAAATTCAACAGCACATTAAAAGGATCATGCACAATGATCAAATAAGATTTATCCCTGGGACGCAAGGATGTCTCCCCACATGCACGTCAATCCATGTGATACACTACATTAACAGAATGAGGGATAAAAAATCATATAATCATGTCAATAGGTGCAGAAAAAGCATCTGACATTCCTTCATGACAAAAACTCTGAACAAATTAGGTATAGAGGGAATGCATCTCAACATAATAAAGACCATAGGAGATGAGTCAAAAAGTCTGTAGAAAAATGGAACTAAAATGTAAAAATAAAAAATATAAACTTAATTTCTCAACCTAAGTTCCATCAAGGTCAAGAAACTTTCATAAGTGATAGTACCAGCTATGTAGTTCATCCCTAAAAAACTGAGTGTCCTCGGAATTTAACCATGTCAACGTAGCCTTTTTTACATTAGTAATGGAAGAAAAATGGGTGCCCCTTACAGATTTTTAGGAAATAAAAAGACTTTCTAAATAGGAAATAAAAGTATTTTCTTAATTTTAGGAAATAAAGAGATTTGTCGGGAAACAAAAGGAAGTCAGAAGGAACCATATCAGGATTGTAAGGTGGAATGCCTGATGATTTCTTAACACAACTTTTGCAAAACTACTCTTATTTCATGAGAGAAATGAGCAGAAACATTGTTGTGGTGAAGAAGGACTCTCTGGTCAACTTTTCCTGAACATTTTTTCTGCTAAAGCTTCAGCTAACTTTCTCAAAACACTCGCATAATGAGCAGATGTTATTGATCTTTGGCCCACCAGAAAATCAGCCAGAAAAATGTCCTGAGCATTAGAAAAAACTATTGCTATGACCTTTGCTCTTGACTGGTCTGCTTTGCTTTTTTTTTTTTTTTTAATCGCATTTTAGGTTTTGGGGTACATGTGAAGAACATGCAAGATTGTTGCATAGGTACACACATGGCAGTGTGATTTGCTGCCTTCCTCCCCATCACCTATATCTGGCATTTCTCCCCATGCTATCTCTTCCCAACTCCCCACCCCCTGCTGTCCCTCCCCTATTTCCTCCCGACAGACCGCATTGTGTGATGCTCCCTTCCCTGTGTCCATGTGTTCTCATTGTTCAACACCCACCTATGAGTGAGAAAATACAGTGTTTAATTTTTTGTTCTTGTGTCACTTTGCTGAGAATGATGGTTTCCAGGTTCATCCATGTCCCTACAAAGGATATGAACTCATCATTTTTTATGGCTGCATAGTACTCCATGGTGTATATGTGCCACATTTTCCCTGTCCAGTCTATCATCGATGGGCATTTGGGTTGGTTCCAAGTCTTTGCTATTGTAAACAGTGCTGCAATGAACATTCGTGTGCATGTGTCCTTATAGTAAATGATTTATAATCCTCTGCTTTGCTTTTGACTAGATCACTTCCATCTCTTGGTAGCCATTGCTTTGATTGCTCTTTGTCTTCAGGATCATACTGGTAAAGCCATATTTCATCTCCTGTTACAATTCTTTGAAGAAATGCATTAGGATCTTGATCCCACTTATTTAAAATTTCTATTGATTTTGGCATCCATGAGTGGAAAGTTTGCTCAACTTTAATTTTTTATACAGAATTGAATAAGCTGAACCAATTGAGATGTCTATGGTGTTGGCTATTGTTTGTACTGTTAATTGCAGGTCCTCTTCAATTAGGGCACAAATAAGTCTAATTTTTTCCTTGCAAATTGATGTGAATGATCTCCTATAGAGGGCTTCATCTTCAACATTGCCTTGTCCCTTTATAAAATAAACTGTCCATTTGTAAACTGCTGATTTCTTTAGCAGGGGTTGTCCCCATATAATTTTCATAAAGCATCAGTGATTTCACTATTCTTCCACCCAAGCTTCATCGTAAATTTGATGTTTGTTCTTGCTTCAATTTTAGCAGAATTCATGTTCCTTTAATAGAGACTATTTTTCAAAGTAATGTCTTATCATTCTTAGTACCTCAAACTAGATTCTGTTCAGACACGTTATAACAAGTGAGTTTAAGTTTACTTTGGTGCAAAAAAGATTTGAAACCCACGCAGAGTTTTTTCATAAAATGCATTTTCCATGAATTTTTTGAAAATCCCACAGTTAACATACTCAATGGTGAAAAGTTGAAAGCTTTTTCTTCACAATCAGCAACACAGGATGCCCATTCTTATTCCTTCTAATTAATATAGTATTGGAATTTCAAGCCAAAGCACTTGGCAAGAAAAGAAATAAAATTGGAGAGGAAGAAATAAAATAGTCTGTTTGGGGATGGCACAATCATATTTAGAAAACCCTAAAAACTCCACCAAAAAACTGTTAGAACGAATAAGCTGAGTAAATTTATAGGATATAAAAGTGACTTACAAAAATTAACAGTGTTTCTGTAAATTAACAATAAACCATCTTTTAAAAATCAAGAAAAGTCTCATTTACAATAGCATAAAAACACTTAAGAATAAATTTAACCAAGGAGATAAAAGATATGTACACTGAAAACTATAAAACATTGACCAAAAAAGCCTGAAAAAGACACAAATAAATGGAAAACTATCCCATGTTCATGTACTGGAAGTATTAATATTGTTAAAATGTTCATATTACCAAAAGTGACCTACAAATTCAATGCAAATCTTATCAAAGTTCCAGTGACACTTTTCACAGAAATAGAAAAGTCAATCCCAAAATTCACATGGAACCGAAAAGTACCCTGAATAGCCAGAAGAATCTTGAGTGAAAAGAACAAAGCTGGAGACCTCACACTGCCTGATTTCAAAATTACTGCAAAGGTATGCGAATTAAAGCAGAATGGTACTGTCATAAAAACAGATATCTAGAACAGTGGAACACAGGAGAAAATAAATCTACACATTTGACATTAACTGATCTTTGACATCTGTGCCAAGAACTCAATAGAGAAAGAATAGTCTCTTCAGTGAATCGTGTTGGGAAAACTGGACATCCACATAACTGGACCCTTTGTACACCATGTACAAAAATCAACTCAAAAGCAAATAGAGACTTAAATGTAACATCTGAAACAATGAAACTACTAGAAGAAAACACAGGAGAAAAGCTTCCTGAAATTGGTCCAGGCAATGAGTTTTTTAATATGATCCCAAAAGCACAGGCAACAAACGCAATTATACACAAATGGGATTGTACCAAACTACAAAGCTTTTGCACAGCAAAGGAAGCCACCGACAGAATGAAAATACAACTTACGGAATGAGAGCAAATATTTGCAAAACATATAACTAATAAGAGATTAATTAATATCTAAAATGTATAAGAAATTCAGAACTCAACAGCAAGAAAATAAATAACCCAACTAAAGCAGGGGCAGAGCACCTGAATAGACATTTCTCAAAAGAAGACGTACAAATTGCCAACAGGTAACTGTCTTTACAGCCTTGTGGCTACCTGAAAATATCTTATCATGTATTGACGTGTTTTCTTTCCCTTCCCACTAGAATGTGGGCTCTGGGAGAGTAAGGACCTGTGTTTTGTTGACCACTGTGTCCTCAGGAGTATAGACAGTGCTTAAGAGTTAGTGCTCTTAATTTGCGGTAGCTTTGAAGGTCTCTTAAAAAAAAAAAGATTTAGTGCTCAACAATTATGGATTGCATTTGCTTACCAAGTCCTCTAAAAAAGGGAGTATTATCCATATTCATAAGGGGTATATGTCAAAAGGAACCCAAAAGTTAAAAATCTGGCTGATGCTGGCAATGAAGAGGTGTTCTTGTCCTCAGTAACTCATTTTGACACAGGCTCCTGTGCAGCGAGAAGCCATTCAAAACAAGATGCCAAGCTCTTAGCTCACTTCTCATAGCTCATATGATTCAAAACAGAGCATACCCTAATACTAGGGATTTGGAAGAAAACTTGTGCCCATGGACTGCTCTGAGGCGGACCAGCTGGCAGGCTGTGTGCTGTTACGCCTGCCCTGAAGATGCTCAGGGTCCTCCCCATTCCATTCCCAGATGCTGTCCAGCCCAGCACCAGGGATGTTAGGAAGAGAACGACAGTCAGCTGACCATGGAACTAGACTCCAAAGGTTGAGCAAGGAAGTGACCAGTGGCTGGTCCCACCGCCTGTTCTTGGGGCTGGGCTCGCCTGGCCTTGGGGTCGGGTGTGAACCAGAATTTGTTGCAGCGGGAGCTGGGGAGCTCAGCTTTTAATTTGAATCAGTGAGAGGGTTGGAGCGATTGATGTCGAGGAAGTAGAGCTTGAAGAGTGGGGCAGACACCTAGGTGTGCTAGTCCTTTCATCTTCACATCAAATGCTACCTGGCGAGTTACAGGGCACAGGCTAGGGGTGGTGTGGGAGCAGAGGGGTAGGCAGCTGCTGCTCAAAGGCAGAGACAGGCCATGTGGCTGAAGACAGACCCTGGCTTCTTGTCAGACAGCTGCCTGCAAATAATAACCTGCCATTTCCTGGGAGGAGCAGACAGATAAGAGTTTCTTAGTAGATGAAAGAACCACGACTGATAATATACATAATGGAAATTTAACAAATTAATTCATTTATTACTTATTGATTCATTTGTTAATTTCACAAGCATCTGTGGCCTTGCTCCTGAAAGCACAGTCTGTGCACCAGCAGCATGAGCATCCCCTGGGAGAGCTTGTCAGAAATGCAGGATCTCAGGCCCCACCCAGTCCTGCTGAACTACGGTGTGCATTTAAGCAGAAGTCCCAGGGAGTTCTTAGCCACCCAAAAGTCAGAAGGCCTGATCCACAGGAAAACTGTTGCACCCATTACTGGATGGGGCCTAGGGGGATGCTGGAAGTGTGCATCTGGTGGGCATCACACCCCACTGGGAGGTACTTTAAGAAGAGGGCCCAGGTGCAACCCCCTGCAGGCGTTACTTTGAGAAGACACGTTTCACACCTGGTTTCTTTCTTTCCATAGTTCATGTAACGTCGGCCTCCTTCAAGGAGACAGGAACATAAATGACAACAGCACAGAGCAGTGATGATATGGCAGTGACGATACGGCGGGGGAGGTACGGCGGGGGAGGAGGTACGGCGGGGGAGGTACGGCGGGGGAGA
>PVKV010038377.1:0-13966 GCA_004027835.1 Alouatta palliata
CCCGACAGACCCCAGTGTGAGATGCTCCCCTCCCTGTGTCCATGTGTTCTCATTGTTCAACACTCGCCTATGAGTGAGAATATGCAGTGTTTGATTTTCTGTTCTTGTGTCAGTTTGCTGAGAATGATGGTTTCCAGGTTCATCCCTGTCCCTACAAAGGATGCGAACTCATCGTTTTTGATGGCTGCATAATATTCCATGGTGTATATGTGCCACATTTTCCCTGTCCAGTCTATCATCGATGAGCATTTGGGTTGGTTCCAGGTCTTTGCTATTGTAAACTGTGCTGCCATGAACATTCGTGTGCATGTGTCCTTATAGTAGAATGATTTATAATCCTTTGGATATATACCCAGTAATGGGATTGCTGAGTCAAATGGAATTTCTATTTCTAGGTCCTTGAGGAATCGCATATAAGAAATTTAGCCAGTTCAGGCTCCTTTTTGGTTCCATATGAATTTCGAATTTTTTTTCTAATTTGAAAATGATGCTGGTAGTTTGACAGGGATTATATTGAGTCTGTAGATTGTATTGGGCAGTATGGCCATTTTAAATGCTATTAATTCTTCTGATCCAGGAGCATGGTATATAGATTTGGAAAAAGTGGTATGGAGTACTGGTTCTTGTTGACTGCACACTGTGGAGAGCTTTAACAAATATCACTTTCTGGATCCCACACCAAAGGTGCTGATTTTGTTGGTGCAGGCCAGGCCGGGGCTTTAGAACTTTTAAAAGCTCTGTGAATTATGATACAAAGCCAAGGCTAAAAATCATTTATATAGAACAACTAGATAGGCACTAAATAGTCACTGTGAAATAAAGCCACCCTAAAATGACTCAGCTACTAACTTTCACTAATAGTAAAACTAAGACATCTAAAATAAAACCAAACAAACAAAAAACCAAACAAAACAAAACAAAAAAAGTTACAAAGTAAAATCTTTCATTAAATAATGATATGGTTTGGATCTGCCTTTCTACCCAAATCTCATGTTAAATTTTAATTCCCAATGTTGAATACAGAGCCTGGTGGAAGGTAATTGGATCATAAGGGTGGATTTCCCATATGGTTGTGTTCTCGTGATAATGAGCTCTTGTGAGGTCTGATTGTTTTAAAGTGTGTGATACCTTCCCACTCTCTCTTTTGCTCCTGCTCCCACCATATAAGAGGAATCTTCTTCCCCTTCATCTTCCACTATGATTGTAATTTTCCTGAGGCCTCCCCAGAAGTTGAGCAGATGCCAGCATTATGATTCCTGTACAGCCTCTGGACCCATTGGGTAATTAGACCTGTTTTCTTTATAAATTACCCAGTCTCAGGTATTTCTTTATAGCAATGAGAGAGTGGACTAATGCAAATAAATTACAGGGGATTTATATCACAGGAGAACAAAACCACACAATTTTCAGGTTTCCTTCTAGATTCATTAAACAAATGTTAAAATAGTTTAACTTTGGTGAAAGGAGCAAAATGTAAAGAACAGAATACTTTCAGTGACCTCTTTTCATAGTGGGTCTGACTTTAGATTTTCAAGGGTAGCTTTTTGGAGAGAGAAGATTTTTCCCTTTAATTTAGCTTCTGCTGAAGCACATCATGAGACACTTCAAATCCAAAGCCCTTTTTCAGTCTGAGAAAACTCTTTTATACGCACTTAGCTTCCTAACTTTTTCTATTCCCTTTTCTTTTGAAGAAGTATTAAGCAGGAAGAAGAATGTCATAGAAATCAAAAGTAAAATTGGCCTGGTCCTGTTAGGGTAGGCCATGGTCTCCAATGAAGGAGTCCATGCCACTGGCATTTGTTTCTACACAAAGAATAGGGTTATGTGCCCCAGGAGTTTGGGGAATTGTATTCTATTTTCATGCTGCTGATAAAGACATACCCAAGACTGCACAATTTACAAAAGTAAGAATTTTAATTGGACTTACATTTTCACATGGCTGGGAAGGCTGCACCATCATGGCAGAAGCCAAGGAGGAGCAAGTCACATCTTAGGGGATGGCAGCAGGCAAAAAAGAGAGCTTGTGTAGAGGAACTCCCATTTTAAAAACCATCAGATCTTGTGAGACCCATTTACTATCCCAAGAGCAGCATGGGAAACACCCACCCCCATGATTCAATTATCTCCCGCTGGGTCCCTCCCACAACACATGGGAATTATGGGAGCTACAAGATAAGATTTGAATGGGGACACAGAGCCAAACCATATTATTCTGTCCCCAGCCCCTCCCAAATCTCATATCTTTGCATTTCAAAACCAATTATGCCTTCCCAACAGTTTCCCAAAGTCTCAATTCATTTCAGCATTAACTCAAAAGTTCACAGTCCAAAGTCTCATCTGAGACAAGGCAAGTCCCTTCTCTTTTGAGCCTGTAAAATCAAAAGCAAGTTAGTTATTTCCTAGATACAGTGGAGGTACAGGCACTGGGTAAATGCAGCCATTCCACATGGGAGAAATTGGCCAAAACAAAGGAGCTACAGGCCATATTCAAGTCCAAAATCCAGTAAAGTAGACAAATCTTAAAAGTTCCAAAATGATCTTTGACTCCATGTCTCACATCCACGTCACACTGATGCAAGAGGTGGGGTCCCATGGTCTTGCAGCTCTACCCCTGTGGCTTTGCGGGTCCCTCCCTCCTGGCTGCTTTCAGGGGCTGGCTTTGAGTGTCTGTGGCTTTTCCAGGTGCAGAGTGCAAGGTGTCAGTAGATCTAACATTTTGGGGTCTGGAAAATGGTGGCCTCTTCTCACAGCTCCATTAGGCAGTGCTCCAGTAGGGACTCTGTGTGGGGGCTCCAACCCCACATTTCCCTTCTGCACTGCCCTGGCAGATGTTCTCCATGAGAGCCCCACCCCGGCAGCAAATTTCTGCTTGGAGATCCAGGTGTTTCCATACATCCTGTGAATTCCAGGTGGAGGTTTCCAAATCCCAATTCTTGACATCTGGGCACTGGCAGGCTCAACACGTGGAAGTTGCCAAGGCTTGAGGCTTGGACTGTCTGAAGGCATGGCCCAAGCTGTATGTTGGCCCCTTTCAGCTGGGGTTGAAGCGGCTGGGACATAGGGCACCGAGTTCCTAGACTGCACATATAATGGGGACTCTGGGCCTGGCCCATGAAGCCACTTTTTTCCTTTTAGCCCCCTGGGCTTGTGATGGGAGGGGCTTCCATCAAGATCTCTGACATGCCCTGGAGACATTTTCCCCATTATCTTGGGGATTAACGTTCACCTCCTCATTACTTATGTAAATTTCTGCAGCCTAGAATTTCTCCTCAGAAAATGGGATTTTCCATTCTATCACATTGTCAGGCTGCAAATTTTTCAAACTTTTTATGCTGTTTTCCTTTTAAAACTGAATGCCTTTAAAAACACCCAAGTCACATCTTAAATGCTTTACTGCTTAGAAATCTCTTCCACCTGATACTCTAAATCATCTCCCTCAAGTTCAAAGTTCCACAAATCTCTGTGGCAGGGGCAAAATGCCACCAGTCTCTTTGCTAAAATATAACAAGAGTCAACTTTACTCCAGTTCTAAACAAGTTCCTTGTTTCCATCTGAGACCACCTCAACCTGAATTAATTGTCCACATTGCTATCACCATTTTGGGCAAAGTCATTCAACAAGTTTCTGGGAACTTCCAAACTTTCCCACGTTTTCCTGTCTTCCTCTGCGCTCTCCACACTGTTGCAACCTCTGCCTGTTACTCAGTTGCAAAGTGGCTTCCACATTTTCATGTATCTTTTCAGGAGCACGCTACTCTACTGGTACCAATTGACTGTATTAGTTTGTTTTCACACTGCTGATAAAGACATACCTGACACTCGGCAATTTACAAAAGAAAAAGGTTTAACTGGACTTGCAGTTCCACATGGCTGGGGAGGCCTCACAATCATGGTAGAAGGCGAGAAGGAACAAGTCACTTCTTAGATGGAAGGCAGCAGGCAGAAAAGGAAGCTTGTGCAGAGAAACTCCCGTTTTTAAAACCATCAGATCTGGTGAGACCCATTTACTATCTCAAGAACAGCATGGGAAGGACCCACCCCCATGATTCAATTATCTCCAACTGGGTCCCTCACACAACTCATGGGAATAATGGGGGGGCCCACAGAGCCAAAGCATATCAGGGATCAAATAGAGAGTTTCCTGGCATGCTGTGTAATATGGGCAGATTCCTCAGAGCCCTGCAGTCCCTCCTCATCAGTGCTTTCTTTCTCTAAGACTTCAAGGGATGGATTTCAACAGAGAACCAATGGGTTGGCTGAAGTTTATGTGGGATCTCCCTGTTGTTCTTCTCAATCCTGATCTCCCACTGCTATTTGTTGTGAGCCATGCCCTTCAAACGAAAATTTTTAATCACCATCTTTTGAATATATTCTTCTTCTTTATCATTTCCATTCCTCTTTTAACACTATTTTCTCTATCTGCAGTCCCCTAGCCAGACCAAATTTATTTTTTTTGAAGTCATTCTTGACTTCCTTAGGCTAGTGATTTCTTTCCATCATTTCTTATCCATGCATTTTTCTATAGCTTTCAAATTATAATTATATTCTTCTCTCTGACATTGCTTATATATTTACCATTTTTAATTTTAATAATTATGTTTTTCCTCCCAAAATAGGCCATACGTATCTTGCATACAGAAAGTACACATAATTTGGTTTTACCATTAACATCTCCCAAGTCCCAATATCACTCTTGGTATCGTTCCTTGTACCTGTTGAACATGAATTCAAGTCAGCACAAAGCTCAAGCATCAATGCACAAACAGGACAGACAGCACACACCAGAACTGCTGAGGTAGTACAGATGCTAATAGAGTAAGATCTGTAGCAATATACACCCTGACTCCCAGGGACCCATTCATTCCAGGATGACACAGAAACCATGTGAAGAAAGACGTGTTTGCTTCCTTTTCTGCCATGATTATAAGCTTCCTGAGGCGTCCCCAGCCTGCAGAAATATAAGTCAATTGAACCTCTTTCCTTAAATTACCCAGTCTCGGATATGTCCTTAGAGTAGCATGAGAACGGGACATTAGATTCTAATAAACATACCCCAAATCCTGGGCTGTGGAGACTTTAAACTGCAGGAGTAGAGAAGTGGTGGTCCTCCTCCTAGTGGCATCAGGTACTAGGATACAATAACACTGTAACATGGCAAGAATTTCTCTCCAGCCCTATTGTGCTAGATTAGGGGTTGCAAGCAATGGATGCAGCCGGCTCTTCCCTGACACCATCAGAGACTGAGTTACAATAGTCCTCTTTTGTCAGCTCAGTGTTCATTTGTGCAGGTAAGATATGGTTGTGAGCTGGGGTCCAGCCTTGCTATTGAGCATAACTGTTTAAGTACTAGATTTTAGTCAATTCCAGAGGTATTTAAAGGAGGGCAACTCCTTTTCTCAGAGACGGCTCTGCAAAAGATCAGTCTTGTTTAGGACACAACTTCTCTCATGTTGGTTAAATTAATCATATAAAATTGCTGATATCAGACAATTTTTGACCAGCAAAATTCAGTGTTATAAGATTCAATTTAATATAGGTAGATACACATTTATATGCATAGAGACAAATATCCACTAAGTTAGCTAGTATCATAAGAAAATAACAGCAAAATGAGTTACTAATCTATTTCAAACTTAGAGAAACAGTCTCTAGGATTGAGACATATCAAATATGTTTTTCAGAATGTTTATCTAATTATATAAATTTTAACTTTAACATAATACCTTTTAAGACTTTTCCTTTCAATATCTAAGCTTCCTGAAATGTCCTCAATTTCATCCTCAAGGACAGGATCGTAACATTCTGGGAATTGTGCAGATGATATACAAACCCTTGTTCTGTTTGTATGCCTCAAAACTCAATAATAATCTTTTAATAAAATTCTGGTATTTGCTCTTTGCGCCTGATCATTTCCCAACAAAGGTACATTAAAAACCACAGCTCATAGCTGTGAGCTAAAATACCTTTAAGAATGCCACACTGGTTTTGTAGGGACATGGATGAAGCTGGAAACCATCATTCTCAGAAAACTGACACAAGAACAGATAATCAAACACCACACGTTCTCACTCATAGGCGGATGTTGAACAGTGAGAACACATGGACACAGGGAGGCGAGCATCACATACTGGGGTCTGCTAGGGGGGACCAGGGGAAGGACAGTGGGGGGTAGGGAGTTGGGGAGGGACAACATGGGGAGAAATGCCAGATATAGGTGATGGGGATGGAGGCAGCAACCACATTGCCATGTATGTACCCATGCAACAATCCTGTATGTTCTTCACATGTACCCCAGAACCTAACTAAAGTGCAATTATATATATATAAGAATGCCACACTGGGCAGGGTCTCACTGGAAAGCCTTCCCTTGGCCCATCCACATTTTGTGATTTATTGTTTTTATTTTTGGATACAAAGGCATCAAACACCAAATTTAAAATGGCAATACTGAATGATATCTACTACCATTTTGAGTAGCTTTTCCTAATCAGGTTTGATTTCTAATAGTGTTGACTAGGAATTCCTTTGAAGTCTTTAAAATGTGGAGGTTGAATGTGACATCCAAGGCTGACGTTGAGGAAACCCTGCTAATGATATCTTTATTGATCGAATTAGTAAACGTGGTGTTTGGATTTTGTGGCTTGGTGCATGAGGACCACACTATATAATTCATTAGATATTTATTGGCACAAAGTGTTTCCTCATGGAACCAAGTCAGTAAGGTGAGACACACAACATACAAAACACTACACAAAACAGAGTTAGCTTTGAGATATATTTGAATCAGTCATTTTTGTGTCTATGGAAATAATTTTATATATCTACAGAACATGTTGCTTCATATACTTTTCAATTACTATTTTTGGATAGATCCTTGGGAATTCGTAGATGCTTGACTTTTATTTAAAAGCATGTCTCTTCATAGCTGTACAAAAATTGTAGATAGTATGACAATTTGGTTGCTACCAATTTTCCTTGCACAATGAACGTATAACAAATTTACTTGTATTCAAATCTGTTATTTTCTCAGAAAAAAATACATTCCTGTAAGTTGAATTACCAGTTCAAATGATATGAGCATAAATTTAATTTATGTATGAAATATCCTTAGCCACAATGAAACTTCCAAAAAAAATAGAGATCTTTAAAGCCACATTCTGTAACCACAATGAAATAAGATGAGATATTAGCAATAACAGCAACAACTAAAATTGTTAGGCGTTTTAAAATTTTAAATAAAGACAATATTATAAAAGTTTAGAAATTACAGAAATGAGAACACTATATATAATGCTTATGAAGTATGATTTCAATCATTTCATTATTTAGAAAATAATTTTATTGCCTGTCAGTATTAAAAAATACATGAGGGGTTTAATATATGCTTTGAAAATAAAGTAGAAATGATCATGAACAAGAAATACAAATAGTAAGGAGACTTAACCATACTGAAGGAAGAAATCAGTATAATTCTAAGAGTATTTTTATGAATATCTGGTTATAAACCTGTAAATCTAGAACTGTTATATGTTTTCTCCACAAATGATTAAAATGCAGACAATGAAGTCAGGCATTTTAAATGCATCAGTAACCATAGAAAAAAACTGCTACTTTTTTTGGGACATGCATTACAGAAGTGTGGGGTCCATATGGCTTCATTGGCAAGTACAAACCAACCTTCAAGTAACAGATTATTTCCATGTTATACTACTATGCTTTGAGAAGCATCTCACTTCATTTTAAGAAACAACCATAAGCCTAGCTTCCAAATATAATAAATACATAAACATAACATATTTATTTTTAAATATAAATATAAAAATTTGAGGCTGGGCATGGGGGCTCATGCCTATAATTCCAACACTTTGGGAGGCTGAGATGGGCAGATCACCTGAGGTCAGGAGTTCCAGACCAGCCTGGTCAACATTGTGAAACACCATCTCTACTATAAGTATATAAAAATTGCCTGGGCTAATATATATATATACATATATATACTTACATATACACGTACACATATACACACACATATATGTGTGTGTATATGTGTACGTGTATATATATATAATATATATACACACATATATATAAAAACAACATTTGTAAATCTAATTTAGAGCACTATTTATAGAATAACATCAAAAGAAAAAGTAGAGTTTGTTCTAGGAAGACAAGATTGGTTCAATTTTAGGTAAATAATCAAAATTTACTATATTAACAATGTGAAAAGAAAACTAGTGAATCCATCATTATATGTTACAAATTTTGATGAGTTATATTAACCATTATTGATCTTTTTAGTTTAAGGAAATTATGAATAAAGGGATACTTTATAAGCATGTATTTATAAGAAACCATCTAGTTCATCTCATGCCAATTAGAATGGCAATCATTAAAAAATCTTACAGGTGCTGGAGAGGATGTGGAGAAATAGAAACATTTTTACACTCTTTTTGGGAGTGTAAATTAGTTCAACCATTGTGGAAGACAGTGTGGTGATTCCTCAGGGATCTAGAAATAGAAATTCCATTTGACACAGCAATCCCATTACTGGGTATAAACCCAAAGGATTATAAATTGTTCTATTATAAAGACACATGCACACATATGTTCACTGCAGCACTGTTTACAATAGCAAAAACCTGGAACCAACCCAAATGCCCATCAACGATAGACTGGACAAGGAAAATGTGGTGCATATACAACATGGGATACCATGCAGCCATGAAAAATGATGAGTTCGTGTCCTTTGTAGGGACATGGATGAATCTGGAAACCATCATTCTCAGCAAACTGACACAAGAACAGAAAATCAAAAACCACATGTTCTCACTCATAGGCGAGTGTTGAACAATGAGAACACATGGACACAGAGAAAGGAGCGTCACACACTGTGGTCCGCTGGGGGGGTCTGGGGAAGGGAAAGCTGGGATGGGGAGGTTGGGGAGGGATAACATGGGGAGAAATGCCAGATATAGGTGACGGGGGGATGGAGGCAGCAAACAATCTTGCTATGTATGTACCTATGCAACAATCTGTGTGATCTGCACATGTACCCCAGAACCTAAAGTACAATAAAAAAATAAAATAAAAATTATGTTTAACAGAAAAATATTCAAGTACATCCACAAGGTAAGGCTCAACACTGTGATTCTTTAATGTTTTAAAAATCTAGTCCATGACTGGGCACAGTGGTTCACACCTATAATCCGAGCACTTTGAGAGGCTGAGGTGGGAGAATTTCTTTAGTCTAGGAGTTTGAAACTAGCCTGCAACAACATAGCAACACCCTGTCTCTACAGAAAAAAGAAATGTTCTAATTAGCTAGAATTAGCTAGGTCTAGTGACTGCAGTCCTAGTTACTCAGAAGGCTGAAGTGGAAGGATTGCTTGAGCCTAGGAGTTCCAGGGTGCAGTGAGCTATGATTGATCAGCTTGGGCAAAAGAGAGACCTTGTTTCAGGGGTAAAATAAATGTAGTCCACTTAGTAAAAAAAAGTCAGACCTGAATAATATAAAACAGAATAAGTTACAGTAAATACATCTGGATATAAAAAAGGACACAATTTAAAACTCTTAGAACTAATGGTTAAACAATAAATTTCTCTGAAATGAGATGATGTGAACGAGAATAACTATCTTGCGTATAAACAACAATCATTTAAAAATTAAAAGTTTATGAAACTCCAGTCATACCCATAATTTAAAATATTGTATTTCCTATAGTAAATATAACAAATAACATAAAGCATGCCTCTGGAAGGGACAAATCAATATTTTTAAATCTATCAAAATTTACCTGATATATATCTAAGTGCCATATATATATATATATATATATATAAATATATAAAATACGTGTATGTTTACATATGTAAATGATAAGCAGTATATTAATGTACTGTAAGAATAAGAATGGATAATATGCATTTAAAATCATCTGGAAAAGTAAATGTTTTATAATTAAAAAGAATATTTTATATTAAAAAATTAAAAACAAGAAGAAGGAATTAATGCAAGTTTCTCATTCCATCAGAAAGTGAAATTATTATAAATTACTTTTTGTTCAACAGAAATGTACCAGTGATAACACAAAGAAAAATAATCAGTGAAATAGAATGAAAAATTCAGAAATAGAACCAAGAATATGTGTGAATAAAATATTTACTAAATTTGAATCGTACGTTAAATGAGAATTGATGTATCTTTGCTATATGATATAAAACAATTGATTATTTGGGGGGTGATAAGTTAGATATTCACTACTAAGCAGACACATACCAAAAGTATAAAAGAAAACTACAAATAGATTAAATTAAAAATAAGACAATACAAAAACAATGGGGAATAGTCTTGAAGTATTACTTCCTATCCAAGTAATTTAAGGTTATGAAACCTTATGTAGAAAGAATAAACATGATATTATGATAGATGGCTCACCGAGGAGATGGAACGATTCTGAAAGAAATTCACCTGCAAGGAATGGGTGTTTGATCCTGATCTGAAAGATGAGAATGAGTGAATTCACCCAAAGAGAACCAGAAAGCACTTGGGCACAAGGAACCATTAAGAGCTCCATGAGTCAAGAACTAGCAGAGGATATTTGAGGAGCAGAAAAGAGGCCAGTGTGTGGCTGGATGCTAGTCATTCTTGAAAAGATACAGCAGATAAGCTTGAGGACGCAGGCAAGGAACCGCTCCTCAGTAAAAGGCTTTGAGTGTCCTGAGATAACTTAGGTTTTTCTTCTAGGTGCTGTGGTCTCTCATGAAAGGTGTTAACTAGAAGAGTAATTTGATGTAACTTTAGATGAAACCAATCACTCTAACTCTTGTGGGGAATGTGAGGGACTCAAAGTGGAAAAAGCCAAGTCAGCAGGCTGTTGTGATTTCCGTGAGAACTGAGGAGGGTCCTACCCAGGTGGCAGCCTGGGAAGCAGAGAGAAGAGGATGGTTTCAAGCACATTTCAAATGTAGGGAAGACAGTACTTGGTGATGAATTTGATCTGGCAAGGGATGTAAACAAAGAACTAAGAATCATCTCTTAAATTTTAATAATACATGATCTAGACAGACCATTATTTTCAATCCCAGCTCTTTGGATAGGCCAGTTTTATGTTTTTGTTTTATTGTTTGTTTGTTTTTTGTTTAAGACACCTCTCCTTCAGATTTGCAGCAGGTGCACCAAGACAGGACTTTTTTTCAAAATAGCATATTGTTATAGTTATTTTTTGCAGGAAAACATTAGATGCCTGAAGATATAGTAATTAGACTTTTCATTAAAGAAGGCTAGGCATCCTACTAATTTCTCACTGTTTTTCAGGGGAGCTCAGCACATTAACGGTTGCCATAGCCTTAAAGTGCCTAAGCCTTTTCTTGCCCTTTCTGATGTAAAGTCTTTTCTTGGCTCTGTAAATCCAGATATGCATATAATGCTGCCATTTCGGAACGCTATGACTTTTTATACTAAGCATTAAATAAGTGCCAATGTTGCAGATTTGTGGGTCCAAATGAGAGGGCCTAGAGTTACTTCTATGGGCTACAGAATGAATATTTCCAGTATCCCATTACATGATTTCTGCCGGGAACTAGTAGTTGTGCACTGAATCGAAGATAATGGTTGATTGAGAAAGTATAGTTTTCTAACCTCTTTTAGTTACATAAAATTTAATTTTGTTCTGGCTTCCTCTCAAAGCCTATAATACCCACAGACGTAGGCTCAGGTTGTTTATGATTTCCAGAACTCTGCAGTGCCTAACCTTTGGTCCTGCCATTTCTGGTATTTAGTGTCTGGCATACCTCACTTGGAAGAGAGGCTGAACTATCTGGGATTTTCAGAGTTCATGCTAGACCCATTCTATTTACACAGGCTTGTCCATGACCTCAGAGGACTCCTTAAGCTAACTTGTAATACTGAAGATCTAACAAAGTGAGTGTGTGAGCCTCTTTCCTTGATTTGACTCAAGTTCAAGAATCAGAATGATTATTACAGAAGTAGTGGTGGCTGTTATTGGTCAGGGAGCTTTGCTCAATTTTTTATGATAATTCATAATGATTAAATATGGTTTGTCAAAGAGCAAGCCTTTTGTTAACATAAAGTTTAGGCTATATAATGATTCCTACAAACTAATTAGAAAAGTAGAAAATTGTTTTTATTGTTGTTATTGTTTTGGTTTTCGGTTTTTGGTAGAGACTGGGTCTTGCCATGTTAGCCAGGCTGAACTCAAACTCTTACCTCAATCCAGCCTCTTGCCTCAGCCTCCCAAAGTACTGGGATTACAGGTGAGTCACCATGCCTGGCCAGAAAATTGGTAACATGTTGTAAATGTAGCAAATAAATAAATAAACAATTATCTGGTTGACCAACGTTTATTAGTACTATGCCTCTAAGCATTTTAAAGAGGTTTCAGGTAATATAAGATATACCACAAGAAAGTGTGTTTTGTATAATACATATTAAAGCCATTTCATTTAAAGCCACATTCAATTGCTGAAGTAATAAAGTAGTAACACGTAAAGACAAATCTATACAAAGTTTTTTTCCATTTGGTTTAATAGAAGGTAAAGTACAAGTAAACAAGAGGAAAATTCACTCAAAAAATGATTTAACTTTGTTTCATTTTATTTTCTTTTAATGGACTGAACTGATTGATTTAACTCTGAACTTTATACCCTGTCAAGTGTCAGAATCACAAAATACATGCCACAGACTTTCTCTTAAGTCTATTGGCCAGGATAATTGCAAAGCTCTTTTGTTCATACATGTTGAGGTAACAATGAAATTAGCCCTTCGATTACTACTTTATTTGTGGCAATTTGCATAGCATTACCAATAAAGTGACTTTAGTTTTTGTGCAATCTCTTTGGCAGTCAACTCAGTGTAATTAGATTTTTCTCCTAGGAAAACTGTCAGTCTTTATTACTAACTAATTAGTCCACAATGGAATATTAAATATTTAAAAAAATCATCCACATGATTTCTTATTTAGGATGTAAGTTAAAAACCATAATATTTAGAAACAAAATTTATAAAGAGTACACAGTCCTAATTTAAATTCTGTTACCAGGTTTTAGTTTTTAGCCAAGAGTGCATTTTGCATTTATTACAGGAGAAAATACGTTTTATTCTTTTAGAACAATATACAACTCCTGTGAGAGCCATTTATAAAATCTAATAAAATCCTGTGTAGTGCTTGTAAATTAGCATAAAGTTGACATTACTCCAAAAGATTGATATGATTTTGCATAACTTAAGGAATATTGAGATCAGTTCTTGAGCATTATTTTGTGTATACCTTGTTGAATATTTTCTGTAGACATGTGGAATTCAAATTACTAGTCAACTTAAAATAATTCACCTTTCTAGAATGTAGAAATAAACATTGTCTCTTTACCACTAAACATTTATTTAGCACACTACTTCAAAAGGAAAATCTTCTTAATAATTTTTTTATCTTTTAATTATTATTGAAATAATATTTGTGGTTTTATCAATCATTTTATTAAAGGCTGATTTTTATTATTAGCCTATAAGATTTATTAACTTAAAATATATGGTAATATTTTTAATGCTGCAAGATTATCACAAATGCAAGTTATATGGTATTTTCATAAAGCATGATTAAATTAATTCAAACACAACAGATCTTTAGGGAATACACTATACTGTGCCAAGTCACAGGAATTCTAAATCTCATGTTGATGTCCTTCGATTAGTTTCAGCTTATGTCTGGGGTTTTTCCAGGAATGTGGAAGTTTTAACTACATTTTTAAACTGAAAGAGGCACTAAACGTAGAAAGGAACAACCAGTACCAGACACTCCAAAAACATACCAAATGGCAAACAGCAGCAACGCAGTGAAGAAACTGCATCAACTAACCAGCAAAACAACCAGCTAGCATCAAAATGGCAGGATCAAATTCACACATAACAGTATTAACCCTAAATGTAAATGGGCTAAATGCCCCAATCA
>PVKV010038378.1:0-13970 GCA_004027835.1 Alouatta palliata
GGGGGAAAAAGGGGAGGGACAGCAGGGGGTGGGGAGTTGGGGAGGGATAGCATGGGGAGAAATACCAGATATAGGTGATGGGGAGGAAGGCAGCAAATCACACTGCCATGTGTGTTCCTATGTAACAATCTTGCATGTTCTTCACATGTACCCCCAAACCTAAAATGCAATAAAAAGTATATATATATAAAAAAAAAGACAACTTATTTAAAATTATAACTCACTCCCCACAAACTTAAGGAAATGGTTACAGTCTCACACATACTCTCAACACATCTAAAGTTGTAGTCCTATACAACCCACTCACACACTCACAGACAGTTACACACAAGCTCACATCCAGGCCACTCTGTCATGAACATTTAAGAAAATATTAATCCCAGGTCTCTGTGGGCCTCACTGCGTGAGTGTCAGCGGTCAGGCCTGACTGCCCACTGTTACAGCTCGTTTTGTAGCTACACTTTACATTTATCATCTTCAGTGCATCCCTTCTATAGACTTTCTTATGGCCTGTCTGTAATGTCAATGTAAGGTTTTTCCATGGCTTGCCTGGTGGACTAAATCACACCCAAAACAAGAAGTGTCATTTTCCTTGATAAGGTGACCATAATCAGGTTTTTGGTTGATGCAATTGTTCTACTTAATGTAATTAGAAAAACAAACAAACCAACCTATCAAAAAACCCCTCACAGATTCTACTAGTCTAGACTTACTGTTTTGTTTTTGTTGGCAGATGAAAACTTAACCCCTAAGCAGATAGGACCACCATCATATTAATGACACCTTTCTGGTTTGTGAGTTCAGCCTCCTGCAGGCCCCCATGTACACAGAAACAAATCATAGTGATCATTTTAGTGGAACTACTATATGGAAGCATTTCTCCCTGAGAACAATGTCTTCTAATCCATCACAGTTTATAATTTGGGAAAGCTCATGTTGCCCCCATAGGTGTGATAAGACAAACTAATTCTACTTTAATCCACCGTGTGCAAACATCTGTGTTCTGTCTACTGGGAAAAAAAACATAAACCTAAAATTGCCACTGTTTGATGCATACACAACCTCCTGGATGACAAGGGCATCCCTATTACGGATGTTAATTTGTGGTTAATAATCCCATCCAGAAAAAAATAATAAGTCATAAAACACCTGGATGCAAACCCACAATAGCCCATTTGCACTGATTTTAACCAACCTTTCTATTGTCATATCAGGCTATGTATTTCCAGGAAAATCTTAGTAATGTAGGGCATTTGGAGGCTTGCTGACATTTACGATTTTGTACTGCCTACCTTTCAAGAGCAGCCAGACTCCCTGGTCTCCAATTACATCATGGAGGATCTCCTATCAGTGACTTAGACAATCAGCACCTGACAAAGCTTTTGGCACAATCATCCCGGTACCACAAGCCAGTCTATATATAATTAGGGGTTGAAACACTTACGAAAAATTTCCACCTTTCAAGGTTATTTGGATTTGAACTGAATTAATGAAATTGACTTCAAATGACTGACAGGCTGGCAGGTAGGCTCACGGTGTAGAATAATTTATCAATATTATGATTTCTGTTATTACCAGCTGAGGCACTGAGTGGGTAATTCTAGGTCAGCTTGGTGGAAGGGGTAGCCTGGTCAGCCTCCAGAGTTCATGATATCAGAGATGACATTGTAAATGAAATATCAGTATTGCCTGAATTGCTAAACATCCCTTAGGCTATAATGTCCCTGAATGTTCTGACCCAGCAGAACAGCTTTTTCTTGCTTGGAAGTGTTGGTTCACTTTCAGTCTAAATGGATTTGCTTGTGATATTGTTTGAATGTCATCTTCCAGAGCGCACCTGCCATGGAGTTGACAAAAACAACCAAGCCTACACAATTGCTCAGCCAGGAGACGTTATATTTTTTTGCCCAGGTATTTTTTTTTTTATCCAGCGACCCCTGTGGGACTCTCCCCATCAAAAGAAATTGGGCTCTTTCCACTGCCTAAGGTACAGCCAGTAAATCAGACCTGTACCCACCCCTGAGAGGCTTCACTGTAGCTGCCAGACAGACACTTGATGATACCTTGACTGAATAGGACTCTTTACATCAGAAGGAGCAGCATTGATGCTTGGTTAAACCAGTTCATGCATTTGCCTTTTCTACCCAAAAAGCCTCATCCAAGAACACTAGCCAAGGGCTTATCATGTATCCAATGCTACCACAGAGTTTCAACCTGTCATGTTGATGGGAAGGTCTCCATTTCTTAATAAATATTATTCATCAAGGCATTGGTTATTCAGGCAGGTGCACCCTTCTGACACGTCATCAGATTCTTTTTATAAAAAGTATTCTTCAGACTCCAACAGCTCAGATTCTGGTGGCATGTCAGAAAGGTGCACCTGCCCGAATAAGCCCAGATAAATGCTTTTCTGAAGAAAGGGCATGTCCCACCAAGAGGCACACATGCCTAAAATCAATAGACATTCTGTGTCCTGAAAGATGAGAGTGCACATGAAGTTAGAAGAACTCCACCTACTTTTTCTCTAATATCATTTTCAGCGACCCACTTAAGGAGCCTGTTGTCCTCTTTAGCTTTTGGAGGCCTCTGGTAGAAGAGCCTTGGAAGCCAGCAAAGAGACACCCTCTTGAAAGGATCAACCTGCTCTATCAGTAGGGTCAAGATGGGTTTAAACATCAGCTGGTAGAAACAAGGTTCAACTCAGAAATTCACTTGCAGATTATATTCAACTCCGTTTACTTATTTTGACAGCATACCGAAAGTGAAAACCTGCATATCCAAGTGACTTAAAGATATCTGCATCTATGCATGTGTATTATTATAGCAACATGAAATTGCAAATTATATATTTGAATGAGCCTCCTCATCACATCATATGACATGAAATGACCACACACCAGGTTCCTCAGAAAAGAAAACTAAAGTTATTCTTTAATAACTTTAATAATAATATTAAATAATAATCCTCCCAAATAATAATTTTCCTCCCCAATAATAATCCATAATAATTCTCCCAACAATAATTCTTCAGAAGATTCAACATTCATTATTCCAAAATATATTCCAAAGTGTATTTCCAGGTGCATAGCACTGTGAAAATATTTTACCAGTTCTTCATGTAAAGCTCCAGGCCCACACCCCAGAGTCTGCAGTTCCTGAGCCTGTAAACTCTTAGCAGCATGGTCAGCTGGGCTGCAGTGAGTGAGTAGATGCTGTCCTCCACAGGAGGCATCTTAGCCTGAGGGTGAGAGACCAACATGTTCTTGAAGAAAGAGATGTGATCTTGCAGAAGGTGGAGTCAAACTTTATGTTGATATTGGATCCCCCTGAGCATTCTCTGGCTTCCTGACTTTGAGGAAGAAAAAAAAAAAAAAAAAAAAAACTGTTTACACATTTGCCCCTAAACAAGGAGACACTGATAACCTTCAGAAGCAGTGACAGAGCTGCTGGGGGACTGTGGATTCTCAACTCCCATAAAGGGCTGTTTCCATATGACCCATGGATATGCAGGGAGCAGAGAGGAGTTTGGAGGATATTATCCATGAAAGAACAGATTATTCCTCATCGACCTCCTCATGGAAGGAGTGTTTAAATGTTTGTTCACAGATAATGGTGGCTTATGTCAGGCTCCCACAGGTTACAGAAATAGTTTCCATTAACAAATGCCACAATTTGTTTAGAATTGATTGCTTTTTTATAATTTATTTTCCCCCTCTTGGCAGCATCACAGAAGAATGTTCTCAGAATACTTTCTGATCCTATAAGAGTTCCTGGTGCAGGTCCTGGGGGAAAAGCCCGCATGGGAGTGGGAGCCCTCCTCATGTGCAGTCCTCAGGCTGTCAAGTCACCTCACCCACCACTGCCCTTCAGTCACGTCCTGAATACTTATGAGTTAATCTTCCTGAAACTGTGGTATTTGGCAGCGACTTTCCCAGGTAAGAAAATACTTACGTTCTGTTTATCCCTGCAGGCACCTGTCCCTTTCTGGAGCACAGGTTGCAGTAGAGTGTGTGGGAGTAGATAATCAGTGGGAGGAGGTTTGTGTGCATCTTGTCATCTTCCAGCGTGCACCCCTTATGGAGTTGACACTGACAAGCAGGCAGATGGGCTTGCTCAGCTGGAGGATGACAGGCATTTTTGTAACCTGTGACCCCAGTGAGGCTCTCCCGCTGCAAGACCAACCAGACTTAGGCCTCCGGCTGATGTGAAGCCAGCAAAGGATCCAGTGCCCAACCCTGAGGGCTCCTTCCAAGGTGCCAAACCACTTTGTAAGGGAAGCTTTGTTCCTGCCTGGATCCCATGACTGAGTTTGCATTTTCTACACAAATGCTTTATCCAGAAACACCCCCAAGAGCTTATAGTGTTTGGAATCCAACTGAAGGGCATTGTTCACGAAGTCCCTCATGACCAAAGTCTCCACTGCTTTAATGACATTAAATATGGGGTTCACCAGAAGCTGCTGGCCTGTTAGTTGCACAGACCTGCCTCTACACTACTGGTCCCCACCCTTTTTGGTACCAGGGAACGTTTCCATTGAAGACAATTTATTCATGGATGATAGTGGTGAGTCATTACAGGATGAACCTGTTCCGCTGCATTCATTAGGCATTAGATTCTCATAGGGAGCACTCAATCTAGATGCTTTGCATGAGCAGTTCACAATAGAATTCAGCTCCTAGGGGAATCTAATTCGCAGCTGATTTGGCAGGAGGAAGAGCTCAGGCAGTGATGCTCGCTTACCCCCCACTGACCTCCTGCTGTGCAGCCCTGTTTCTAACACACGGCACACTTTAACAGATTCACAGCCAAGGGTTTAGACCTGCTGCAAATGCCTAGAGACCTTATCTTTGGGAAGGGATACAGACAACCAGGACAAAGAGGATCCCCAAGTCAATGTGAGCTTTTTGGACAGGAGGACAGTGTGCAAAGGGGAATGGCCCCACCCACTTTCCCTGTACCTGGCATAATTCCCAGTAACCCACTTGAAGAATCTGGGATGCTTCAAGATAAGTCGGGCTTGATATACCAGGGACCACTAGAAAACAAACAATATGTTGTGTAGGTTCACCCACTGTAACTGCTTTATGACTCTCACGCAGGGTGTTGACAGCAGAGAAGGCTGAGCATGTGTGGGGCAGGAGTACATGGGAACTTTGTTTCTTCTACTCAAATCTGTTGTGGTCCTAAAACTGCTTTAAAATAAATTCCATGTAAAAGGAGGGGCCAAGACATTTTGGAAAAATTTCGGCCACTTATTAGAAATTATGTTTAGTCTTACCATGTGATGAAGCAATCCTGTTCCTAATGATTTATACATCCAATTTTAAAACCTATGTCCTCACAAAACCTCCAGGGGAATGTTTGCATCAGTTTGATTGATTGCTGCCTTTCCCACTCTGTGAGTGTTACTTATAGGGTGAAAGTTGAAGTACTATTTCCTATAAAATTAGAGCATATACATCTATTGCTTATTTACCTCAATTACTTAACCCGTTTTCTAAACACGTTTAAACCTCGTAAATCCTGTCATCTCCTCAGCCCCAGTACAGCTGTCTCTTCTCTCAGGGTTTCTGACACTCTCAGGATGTGGGTTTTCACACTGTATATCTTGCACAGTAGTAGACAGCCATGTCCTCAGATCTCAGGCTGCTCAGCTCCATCTAGGCTGTGCTCAGGGACATGTCCACGGTCATGGTGAGTCTGCCCTGGAACTTCTGTGAGTACCTTGTATCACCATCTTCAGGATCAATATGTCCCATCCACTCAAGGCCTTGTCCAGGAGCCTGTCACCCCCATTGCATGTTGTAGTCAGTGAAGGTGTATCCAGAAGCCTTGCAGGAGACCTTCACAGAAGCCCCGAGCTTCCTCACCTCAGCCCCAGACTGCACCAGCTGCACCTGGGAGTGGGAACCTATGGAGAGAACAGAGTAAGTAAGATCTCACTTGACTGGACCCAGTTTCCTCATCAGCCCTGGAACTGAGGATTCTCTTACCTGTAGCTGCTGCCACCAAGAGAAGGATCCTCCAGGTCCAGTCCATGGTCACGTGTTGTCCTCAGGGGTTTCTGAGGGATGTGGTTGTTTTGTAATGCTCTTTGGGCAAGGACAGATCTGTATTTACCTCGGTAGACAGCAGTGCATTTGCATATTCATGAGGCTCAAGCCACCCCACCCTGAGGAAGAAGAGAGGTGACACGTGGACCATGCCACGGTGGGATGCTGAGCTCCCTGCTCTCAACTTTGGTTAATGATATTTGTCCTCTGGCATGTTCAGAAGTCTGTGAAGACAGAGCTCCTCTCACAGAAACCCAGAATCTCACAGGACACTCTACTCAATGTGATTCCTTGTTCCCATGGCACACTGACAACCTGAGCTTTTCCTGGGCCTTGCCCTCTGCACATCTAAGTTCTGAGATGAGTGTGTCTCCCAATAGTCACACCCATTGAACTGATAAAACCACCCTCAATTCTGAAGTATAACTGAATTTGAAAGGCCTAGACATTTTTCCTTTTAAATGTGGTTTGCATTAAATTATTGGGTTAGATATCAGCTGCATATACAAGAGAATTCTTAAAGACACATTAGTCCTTGCTAAATTTTTATTTAATTTTTGTGTCATTATTGCCTTAAAAAAAGGAATATTCCATCCTTGAGAAAAAGAAAAAAAAAAACTCCCCATCCTCCTGTGCACCTGTTCAGGGCTGGGTCCTGCACTGGGTGCATCCTGAGTGCCCCATGCACCTCAGCTCCTGCCCTGCAGGGAAGTTCCTGTCTGGGTTCACAGAGAATTCTCCTCCTATTGTCTCAAGCCCAATATAAAGTGGCTGTGCCCTGGGTCAGAATGCTCCTTCAGTGACAGCAATTGCTTCTCACATCATCTCTTATGATAGCAAATAGGCCTTATAAAACTCGAAATGGTCTGTAGGGAGACCTTAGCACAGTAAGCAAGGAATCACTAAAGCCACCAGGGAGCCCCTTTCCTGCAGCTCCACATGCACTGATACTGTCCAAACACATGGCGACACCAGGAACTGATGGGGGCTTGGGGGCAGCCTCTTTTTTTTTAGGATTATATGGTTGAAGATCACATCAGATTATAACTTTATACACTAACCCTATGTCCCAAAGGCCTCCCTCCCCACACATACACTCACAGTGGCATATTTGCACAGTAAGAGGCTTCCAATTTCCCCTCCTTGCTAGTGTTTTGCCGATTAAAAGTGCCTCCAACACTGACCCTAGTCTTGCTTATGTTTGTTGTTGTGCTTGTTTTGTTATTTTGTTTTTCCAAACAGAGCTAAAGCAAACTCAGCACTGCCAGAGATGTGGAAAGTGCCCTGACATTGTCTGTGCCAATTCTCACCTGGGAACCTTGCAGATACCCCATAAGACATAAATCTAAGGCCATTAAGGGAAGGGCCATGACCTTGGTCCTGAAGCTGTTGGTCTCAGAGGCTTTAAATTGCTTCACTGTCCTTGACTTGTCTCCTCTCACTGCCTTTGAATTCTCTAAGTTCTAGTCCCTAGAGTCTGTGCATTGTCACTCCTTTCTCTTTAATCCAGATTAATCCTATTAGTGAGGGGAAGATGTGTTGAGCAGGAGAGCAGTATATGTTCTGGAAATTGAATTTCAATGTTTCCTTGCTGTTCTTTCTCCAGGTTGCACCCTTTATAAGGAATCTCCAGTGGTACAGCTAATTTTCCTCCAACCTCTACTCCCCTTCTTGGCCAAAGCATCCACAGATTATTCTCTTGAATCTGACCCCAGTTGTTTTATTAATTATACCCCTTTTCATGACACAGGAAGGCTAAGATGAAGCTTTCTTGGATGAAAAAGGATCCTGTCCCCTCACCTACAATAAAGATCTTGAAGTTTTTTTCTCTACGGTGTCTGTCTGGAGAAAGTTCTGCTCATGTTTATCAGAGAATAGTTCTCCTGATGACAGAGCCATGAAGGAATATGTTTGGATTCCCATCTTGAGAACCCATGAAATTCTGGAGGAAAATTCCACCAAAGTGTGTGATGTGTGGCCCCCCAGGAGTTCTTACCCTATCCCTATCCACATCTGTCCTCCAGACATTCATGGAATTACATGTAACTGTTCCCAAGAGTTTGTACTATCAACTGAATAATCACCCAATTTATAAATTTAGAAAGGAAAATTTATTTCTGATAAAGGGTTGAAGCAGCAGGATGGCTTAACAGGCTGGGAAGCAAAGCCTCCCGCAGAGACTGTGAGTAGGCACTTCAAGAGAGGGAAAGATGAGAAATGAATTCATGCAAATGGATTGGCCAAGTGTACACACTCAGCAGGCTATAGAAGGAGCTACGGATATGCATGTGGTGGGCAGGTTCTCATGTGTAATAGGCAAACACACCTTTTACATGCATTTCGTGTTTGCATTGGGGTGAGGACTTAAGAACGAAGTGAAACACAGTTGGGCCCTGTATATCAAAAGGGCTTTTGTTGTGCCAGTACCATACTGTTTTTCTAACCATATCTGTAGAGTATAATTTGATGTCAGGGAATGTGGTAGTTCCAGCCTTGTTTTTCTTTTTTTCCTTTTGCTATTTTGACTCTTTTATGATTCCATATAATGTTTAGGATTCTTAAACTATGTAATCAATTATATTTGTTATTTGATAGAAATTGCATTGAATCTGTATATCGCTTTGGGCAGTGGATTGGTCTATTTTGCATTGCTATAAATTAATAACTGAGGATGAGTGATTTATAAAACAGGAGTTCTATTTCACTCACCCTTCTGCAGGCTGTGTGAGAAGCGTGGCATCAGCATGTGCATCTTGTGTGTGCCTCAGAAGGCTTACAATCATGCTGGAAGGCAAAGGGGGAGCAGGCTATGTCACATGGTGAGAGGGGAATGTGAGAGGGGAGGAGGGTCACCGGAGTCTTTGTAACAATCAGATCTCACAGTAGCTAACAGACAGAGAATTCACTAACTACCATGGGGTGGGTACAAAGCCATTACTGAAACATCTTTCCCCTTGATCCAAAACCTCCCAGGAAGCCCCACATCAAATATTGTGGACCACTCTTCACCATGATATTTGGGGAGGACAGTCCCTTAAACTATATCATTGTACTCTTATGTCCCCTGATCTCATGTCATTCTTAGATTGCAAAGTGATCTTTTTTAAAAAAAATAGATCCCAAAAGACTTAACTTGCTCAACCTCCAACTGAAAATTCCAAAGTCTCATCTGAGTCATAAGGCAATTTTCCTGCAGCTGTAAGCATGTAAAATGTTTTAAAGAGTTATTTACTTCCAAGATGCAATAGTAGCACAGGCATTGGGTAAACATTTTCAATTCCAAAGGAATAAGTTGCACAAAGGAATGCCCAACTGGCTCACCCACACCTAAAGCCTAGCAAGGCAGATATTAAATCTTAAAGCAACAAAATAATCTATCTTGACTTTATTTACTTCAATCAGAACACACTAAGACAAAGTGAGTCCCAAAAACCTCAGGCATCTTATCCCTTTAGCTGGACACAGCTCGTGGGACTATTTTCACAAGTTAAAGTCAAGTGCCATAAGTATTTTCAGACTGAGAGTGGAAGCTGCCTTTGACTCTACCATTCTTGGATCATGAGGGTCTTGGCTACATTTCCACAGCTTTACTATGAAGTAAGTGCCCTACTGGGGACTCTGAATGAGGGCTCCAATGCCATCTTTCCCCATTCTTGCCACTGCCCGAGTAGAGGCAGTCTGTGGTGAGTCCACAGCAGGCTTCTTCTTGGGCACATAGCGTTCTCTACACACATCTTCTGAACTGTAGGCAGAAGCTGCCCAGCCTCCTTCACTCTTACATTCCACATATCTGCCAGAATCCAGTTACTCCAGCACCATTTACTGAACACAATTTTCCCCCCATTGCTTGTTTTTTTCTTTTTTCTTTTTGGCAGCCTTATCAAACATCAGGTATTTGTAGGTATGCAGCTTTATTTCTGTTTTCTATTTTATTCTATTTTTTTCCTGCATGTCTTCTCTAATGCCAGTACCAAGCTGTCTTTGTTACCATGACTGTATGGTGTAGTTTAAAGTCGGGTATCATGATGCCTCTGGCATTGATCTTTCTGCTTAGGATTGCTTTGGCTATTCAGGGTCTTTCTCAATTCCCTATAAATTTAGAATAGATTTTTTTTTTTTAATTCTGTGAAGAATGATGGTGATAGTTATATGTAAATAGCACTGAATCTGTAAATTGCTTTGGGCAGTATGACAATTTTTACAGTACTTGTTCTTCCAATCCATGAGCATGAAATGTTTTGCCATTTATCTGTGTCATTTGTGATTTCTTTCTGCTGTGTTTTGTAGTTCTCCTTGTAGAGACATTTCACCTTGTTTGTTACCTGTATTTCCAAACATTTCACTTTGTTGTGTGAATATTGTAAGTGGAATAGAATTGCATTTTTGATTTCACTCTCAGCTGAGACATAGTTGAGGTATAGAAATGCTAGTGATTTTTGTATATTGATGCTGTATCTTGACACTTTACCAAAGTTGTTTATCTATTATAGAATTATTTTGGCAGAGTCTTCAGAATTTTCTAGGTATAGAATTATATCATCACTTTGGACAGATAGATTGACTTCTTTTTTTCCTATTTGGATGCTGTTATTAGTCCATCCACACACTGTAAAGAAACACCAGAGACTGGGCAATTTACAAATATTTTTAATTGTCTCGTGGTTCTGCAGGCTGTACAGGAAGCATGGCTTGGGATGCCTCAGGAACCCAACAATCATGACAGAAAGGGAAGCATCATGTCTTACATGGCTGGAGCAGGAGAAAGAGAGAGGAGGGAGGTGCCACGTACTTTGAAACCAGATCTCCTAAGGGATCTGTCACAAGAACAGCACAAGAGTGGGAGATCCATTCCCACGATCTAATCACCTTTCACCAGGCGACACCTCCAACACTGGGAATTACAATTTGGCTTGAAATTTGGTGGCGACATAAATACAAACCATATCAGGTGCCTTTTATTTTTGCTATTGCCTGGTCAGTCTGACTAGGATTTGCAGTACTATGACCAAGAGGAGTGGTAAGAGAGGGCATCTTTTTCTGGTTTCAGTTCTCAAGGGGTTTCAGCTTTTACTTACTCAGTATAATGTTGACTGTGGGTTTGTTATAGATGGCTCTTATGATTTTAAGGTATGTGTTTTTGATGCTTAGTTTGTTGAGGGTTTTTATTAGGATTGGATGTAGGATCCTGTCAACAACTTTCTCAGCATCTATTGAGATATTCATATCATTTTTGCTTTTATTCTGATTACATGGTGAATCACAGTTACTGATGTGCGGATGTTGAATGAATCTTGCCTTCCAGGTGTAAAGCCTACTTGATAATGATGTGTTACATTTTAAAGTGTTTCTGGATTATATTTCCTAGTATTTTGTGGATAACTTTTAGGTCTATGTTCATCAGGAATATTCATCTGATGTTTTCTCTTTAAATGATATGTCTTCCTGATTTTCTATGCCAAGAACACACAGTGAAGAAAGGACAGTTTCCTCAATAAATTATGTAAAATCTGGAAATTTATATGCAAAAAGAAATAAAATTAGACCTTCTGTAACACCTTATTCAAAAATCAACTAAAAATGAACATAACCTGAAGCTATAAGCTAATAGAAAACATGGGAAAAATACTTCCTGTTGTTGATTCAGAAATGATTTATTTGAATTTAATACCAAAAGTACAGGAAAAAAACGATGTTCACTTATATATCTGATGAGAAGTTCTAACCAAATATGTAAATAATCCATATAACTCAATAGCAAATAACAAATGACCTGATAAAAAGGGCAAATTCTTTTTATAGTGAATCAACAATACCATAAAGGGCAAATTTCTTTTCTCTTTTGAAAGTATTTCTCTATGAAAGTATTAAAGGTGATTGGCCAAGATTGAACATATTAAATTAATCAAAACCTGAGTGATTGATCAGCCAACTGAGACAAAGATACCCACTCTCAATACTCCTCTTAAGCATAGTACTGGAAGTCCTAGCCAGAGCAATCAGACAAGAGAAAGAAACAAAAGGCATCCAAATCAGTAAAGAGGAAGTCAAACTGTCCCTGTTTGCTGATGATATGATCATTTACATTGAAAACCCTATGGACTCCTCCAGAAAGCTCCTAGAAGTGATAACAGGATTAAGCACAGTTTCCAGAATCGAACTATAAGTTTAGAATAAATAATAACTATACCAGATTCCACTGCTTTTCTAGAAAATCAGAATCTCTCCTTTTTAATGTACTGAGTTCATGTGTGTTCAGTAGGAAGCCAGGGTACATGAGCTGTCTTCTGTTCCTTCCTTCTCCTTCGCTTTCTTTCTCCTCCTCTTCCTCTTTCTTCTTTTGGTAGAAATATTACCTGAATACACATTTCTCTAGAAAAGAAGTTAAATTGCTATTTAACTGGAGCTGATAGTTTCTGTCTTAAATTATGACTTCTCTTGTGTTCCTGTATTTTAAGTTCAGAGTTCAATTAGCAACCCAATGATTTATATTTGAATTAAATATCACATTTTAATGAATTATACAGAGTGAAAAATTACCATCCAAATCATAAATATAAGGTTAAAAACAGAGGAGAGATCCAAGATGGCTGATTAGGAGCAGCTGAGGATTGCAGCTCCCAGTGAAAGCGTGGAGGGTGAGTGGACGCCACATTCCCAGACGGATTCTTATTGCCCACCGACCAGGAGATTCCCAGGGGGAGGAGCCCCACGGGTCGCCAGCGCACCTGGTTTGGCCGGCGCGGCTGGTTTGGCCGGCACGGCTGTTTTCACCGGCTCGGCTGTTTTTGCCTGCGCGGCCATTTTCGCCGCCGCTGTTTGGAGCGGTGCCCTGGCGCAGCAGTTCCCAATACAAAATACGTGGGTCTGGGTGCCGTTTTAGCTGGCAATTGGAACTCCGGGAAGGCAGAGCTGCCCATTCATTTGATTAAAAAAGGGGACTGAAACAGCCAGCCAGGCCAGGAGATTTCCCAGGCAAAAAAACGCCAGCGCCCGCAGTTTCAGCCGGCGCAGTGGGTCACCGCACGAGAAATCACACAGATCCCGGCGCCTTTTCAACAGGTGGCTGGAACACCTGGGAGACAGTGACCATTCAACTTAAAAACAAACAAACAAACAACAACAACAAAAAAACGCTCTGAGGCAGAGAACCAGGTGATCAGGCTCGGCTGGTCCCACCCCCACAAAAAAACAGCCATTGGAAACTCTCTGGATTGAGAATTTCACAGCAAGCACAGCTGAAAACGGGACGGTCCAGCTCTGTGGGGGAGGGGGTCCACCATTACTGAGGCAGTCTGCCACTGCAGAGGGAGTTTGCCATTGCAGAGGCAGTTCTAACTACACTGGTATAAACTGGACTGCAGGGAAGTTCACACGGCAGCTGGGCGGAGCCCACACCAGCTCAGCAAAGACTCTGCAGGCAGTGAGTAGGCTGCCTTATCGCTGGGCAAGGCAGTCCTGAGAAAAAGACAGCAGCACAAGGGAAACTCATAAATAAAGCCCTAACTCCCCAGGACAGAGCACCTGGGGGAAAAAAAAGGGGGATTATGAGTTCTGCTGCAGCAGACTTAAACGTACCTGCCCAGCAACTCTGAAAGAACAACAGAGCTCATAGCTCAGCATTTGAGCTCCTATAAAGAATACTCTGTCACCTCAAGCAGCTCCCTGACCCCCGTATATCCAACGAGTCACCTCATAAAGGAGAGCTCAGACTGACATCTGTGGGTAATCTTCTGGGACAAAGATAGCAGAAGAAGAAACTGGCAGCAACCCTTACTGTTCTACAGCCGCTGCAGGTGATCCCCAGGCAAGCAGGGCCGGGAGTGGACCTCAGCAGTCCTACAGCAGAGGGGCCAGACTGTTAGAAGGAAAACTAAGAAACAGAAAGAAATAACTTCATCATCCACAAACTGGACATCC
>PVKV010038379.1:0-13970 GCA_004027835.1 Alouatta palliata
TTCTAGAAAACAGAAGTTCTAGAAAACTAATACAGACTGAATGCCCAGTTAAAATCCTCCACTGTCTGTGGAGTTCCACAGAGCACAACCCAAAGCCCCCTGAAGTAAATGATGGCCAACAGCCCTACTGCCTCTTCTAGCCCATGAGAGCTGGCGTTGCTACACAACCCTAGGGCCCTAACACTTCTGAGCACTCGTCAAGAGGACATTCCTCAAATGTCACACTTCAAAGTAAAATATAAATGTTTTATTAAAACAACTATACTTTCCAAAAAAAGAAAATTTTCATGAGAAGAGGGGCAATTGTTTTACATTTTCAAATATCTTTCAACATCTGGGATCATAGAAGACAGCTATACTATTGGGTCTGCTTCTACATCCAATCTGTTGCAATATGTTGTTGGGTTGAATTATGCAAAGAAAATCCAGCTTCACATAGATACGTCATTGGAAATGGAAGGATCTTGCCATTTCCAATGGCAAGGAAACTTGGGGATCCTTGACTTGACAAGGGGAACCCCAGAGACCAAGGTGGTGAGTGGGGAGGGAAGAGCCGGATAAGAAAAGAATGATGGAGCAGCCAAGACACCCAGAGCTCTGCTCCTGGGCAAGACACATACATGACATGCATCAGAACATGACTTTCTGTTACAAAAGGAAGAGAAAGGTATTTTTCTGAGTTCATGTTTCTTCATCCATGGGAATGAAATGCAAATCTCAAGAGTCTAGGAGAGAAAAACAATGTGCAAGTAGAACACCTCAAGACCCTTCCACTGAGACTGCGACTGTGCCTCCCCTTTATGCAATTTTCTGTGCCTCTCTACATTCCCGCTTGAGTGAGTAGAGTAATAATCCTCCAGCTCCCAAAGCTGTCCACTAACTCAGATAAAGAAACCATCTGCAAAGTAGAACCGCATCAGAGCACAAAAGGTGGGTCCTCACTAATGAACAGGAGCCTGGTTTGACAATCTGGGCTGCCCGCCAAACTCATTTGTTTCCAGACTTTGCATTTGCTAACTGAAGTTGTTGAGAATTAATAGGCCCCCAAAATACTTCCTTGGATACATGGATACATGATGCAAGAGATGCCAACTCTGGCCACTTGCAATGAAGTTAGAAAAAGCAAAGTTAAAATGTAATGAAACAGAAGAGCCAAGGAACCATAAAGCACACTCCAAATGCAAGCCATTCCAAAAGGAACATTCAGTTAATTTGCTGCATTCATGGAAAGGAACACTTATTCTAAATTCATATTCCGATCTCAAATGTCAGCAAGCTACCACTGAGAGCAGGAGAAGGGAAGCTGTCTTCTACTACCATAGATAATAAATAAGCATTCAAATGTATGGGACTGTTCAATTTAAACAATCCAGATAGTGTATACTAACTTTTCTTGGGAGAGATGTTAGAAAGTAAATTTTAACTGAAATAGAGAATAAAAGGTGAAGTAAAATGGAAGAAGAATCCCAGAATCCTCATAAAATATTAAGTTTTTAATAAACTTAAGAAGATTCTTTTTAAAAATAAATTGATTGGCTTCTAGTTTGGGGCCTGGCATGTAAGGAGTTAACAATAAGTGAAAAACTGAACAAACCGAAAAATCAACGGTTCTTCCTAGATCTGTTGGAGAACTGGGGTCACAGGGCAAACTGATGCATGAAAACTGAGAGAGAGAAACAGGCAGAGGCAGAAAATCACATCTTTCTGGAAGAGAAACTCAGGAGCAGGAAACTCCATGGGAATAAGTGCTGAGGTAGGAAAGCCTGAACTATGATTGATGGGGGCTCAGTGTGGACAAGACTGAGAGTCAAAACCTTCAGAATAGACCCAGTCATAGGGGAATATCCATGCTTTTGTGAGTTTTACCTCCAAGAGCTCTACCAGGTCCTTACTGTAAATATCAGAGAAAATCCCCCTGTGCTTCCAAAAGGGGAAGGAAGAGAAAGAACCATTTTGAAATATGCCAGAGCATTCTGGTCTTTTTAAAGGCCTGCCCTGAGGAGAAACACTTTTACCAGAGCCTAACCTGCTGGCATATTACCAAAGCCTAATTTACCCTGAGGAAGGAATTTCCCAACCCCAGCTTCCTCTACCCACCCTGTTCCACCTAAGTGGGAAATAAAAAAAAACTGAGATGCACTGTGTAAAGTTCACAGTCCAGGGCACAGGCTCACCAAAACACTGAGACCGAATCACAGGACAATGGAATGTTTCTCCTGCCCCACACCTTACCACCACACAGCTAAACGTCTATTTATAAGAGTTGCTTTCTACCAGTACATCATTTCCAGATTTCAACAAAAAATTTACAAGATATACTAAGAGGCAAACAACACAGTTTGAAGAGACTAAACAAGCACCAAAAGTAGACTCAGCTGTGGCAGGGATGTTGGAATTATCAGACCAGGAACTTTCTTAAAACTCTGATTAATATGCTAGTGGCCTTAATGGAAAAAGTAGCCAACATACAGGAACAGATGGATAATGTAAGAAAAGAGGTTGATATTCTAAGAGAGAATCAAAAAGAGATGTTAGAGATCTAAAATCACTTTAACATGAAAAACAAATGCTTTTGATAGACTCAATACCATACTTTACACAGCTGAAAAAAAAAGAGTATCTGAGCATAAGTATATAATGATAGAAACTTCCAAAACAGAAAAGCCAAAGAGAAAACAAACATACTGGGGAAAAATCAGAGCAAAGTAACCCAGAGCTGTGGGACAGCTATGAAAGGCATAACATATATGGGAATAACAGGAGGAGAAGAAAGAAAGAAAGAAAGGAATAGAAATCATATTTGAAGTAATGATAACTGAGATTTCCCAAATTAAAGTGAGAAACTGAACCACAGACCTAAGAACCTCAGAGAATACTAAGCTTAATAAATTCAAAAAAAGAAAAAAACTACATGCAGGCATATTATATTCAAATTGCAGGAAATCAAAGATAAAGAAAAAATGTTAAAAGATTCTGAAGAAGAAAAAAAAAAACCTTTAAGAAAAAGCAAAGCAAAGATAAGAATTACATCTGACTTCTCTTCAGAAACCATGCAAGCAAAAAGAGACTGTAGTATAATATTTAGCACTGGGAAATTAAAAAAAAAGAAAACCCAACCAACCTAAAATTCTGTAACCTGTGCAGTTATCCTTCAAAAGTGAAAGAGAAATAAAGATTTTCTCAGACCAACAAAACTTGAGGGAACTTGTTACCAGCAGACCTACCTTGCAAGAAATATTAAAAGAAGTTCTTCAGAGAGAAGGAAAATTATATAGTTCAGAAATCCATATCTATATGAAGAAAAGAAGAGCATCACAGAATAAATAAGTGAAAGTAAAATTAAAATGTTTTTTCATCCTTAATTGATCAAACAGATAACACTTTGTTCAAAATAATAACAATAATGTATTCAATTATGTATGTGTATATATGTATATATGCTTATGTATAATTCAAATGAATGATAGTAATGATACAAGGGATGGAAGAGAGGAATTCAGACTATTTTTTTATTACAAGGTACTTGCATTACTTTCGAGTAGTGCAGTGTTATTTAAAAGTAGACTTCAATTAGTTATAAAATATATTGAAAATTCTATGGAAACCACTAAAAGAGGGGAAGAAAGTATAACTGATATCTAAGAAAGGAGAAAATCATATAAAATGCTCAATTAAACTACGAAAAGCAGAAAGACACAATCTGCCAACACTCACATAAGAAGAAACAATCTGGGTAGGCCCCTATCTATTACTGTCACTGAATCAGTGATTAATAACTTTCCAAAATAGAAAGCTCCAGGCCCAGACGGGTTCACTGTTGAATTCTACCAAACATTTAAGAAAGAAATCATACCAATTCTCCACAATGTCTTCCAGAAGATAGGAAGAAAGGGAATACTTCCTAAATCATTCTGAGGCTATGATTACCCTAATACCAACCAAAAACATTATAAGAAAAGAAAACTATAGACCAATATCTCTCATGACCATAGATACAAGAATTCTCAACAAACAAAATATTTTCAAATTGAATCCAACAAAGTATATAAAGAACTATGCACCACAACCAAGTGGGATTTATCCCAAATATGCTAGGCTGGATTAACATTCAAACATCAATTAATGTAATACAATTAAATCAAGAATAAAGAAGGAAGATCACGTAATCATGTAAACAGGTGCAAAAAAAGCATTTGACAAAATCCAACACCCATCTACGATTTTTAAAAAAACCTCTCAGCAAACTAAAAATAAACGTGAGCTTCTTCAACTCAATAAAGAACATTTACCAAAAAAAGCAGAAACAAACTACAGCTAACATAATTCCTAAGGTGAGAAACTTGAAGTCTTCCTGCTGAGGTTATGAATGAGGTAGGGATGTGCTCCTTCACCACTGCTTTTTAACAATATACTAGAAGTCCTAGACGATGCAATCAGACAAGAAAAGGGGCTGGAGGGAAGCTATACAGACTGGGAAAAAAGAAATAAAACTGTCTTTGCAGATAACATGATCATCTATGTAGGATATCTGAAGAACTGCCAAAAAAATCTTCCGGAACTAATAAGCAATTTTAGCAAGGTTGCAGGATACAAGGCATAAAAATAATTGCTTATATACCAATAATGACCAAGTGAAATGTGAAATTAAAAACACATTACCATTTACATTATAGCATACAAAAATGAAATACTTAGGTATAAATATAGCGAAATATGTACAAGATCTACATGAGGAAAATTACAAAACTTACAAATCTCTGATGGAAGTCATCAAAGAAGTAAACAAATAGATATTCCATATTCATGAATAAGAAGATCCAATATTGTCAATATGTCAGTTTTTCCCAGATTTATAAACTGAATACAAGCCCAATAAAAGTCCCAGCAATTTATTTTGTGCATATTGACAAACTGATTTTAAGGTCTATATGTAGAGGAAATGGAAGAGTCAACTCAAAACTGAAGAAAAACAAAGTCAGAGGACTGTTATTACATGACTTCAAGACTTACTTTAAAGCAACAGTAATTAAGACCATTTGGTACTGTTGAAAAAAAACACCAATGGAGTAGAATATAAAGCCCAGAAAAAGACCACATAAAATAGTCAACTCATGTTTGTCTGAAAATTAAGCAAAAGCAATTAAATGGAGCAAAGATTGTGTTTTTAACAAATGGTGCTGGAACAACTAGACTCCCATAGGCACGCACACAAAAAATTTACACAGACTTTCCACCCTTCACAAAAATTAACTCAAATTTAAACTATAAAACCCCTAGAAGATAACACAGGAGAAAAATAGGGGGTGGGCAGCAGGAAGGCATGGATGAATAGGCAGAGTGCAGACAATTTTAGGCACTGAGATTATACTGTAAGGTACTATAATGGTGAATGCACATCATTATACATTTGTCCAAAAGCATATATTGTACAATAGCAACAGTGAACCCTAATGTAAATGATGAACGCTGGGGAGTAATGATGTCAATGGAGGTTCATCAAGTATAACAAATGTACCACTCTGGTGTGAGATGTTAGTAGTGGGAGTGGTTGGGGAGGGTGAGGCAGGGGTAATGTGGAAAATCTCTGTACCTTCCACTTAATGTTGCTTTGAATCTAAAACTTCTCTAAAAACATTGTATTAACTTATTTAAAAGGCAGATTTTCTTGCGAATCGTTGGCTACATTTCCTTTCAGATTATGTGTTTTCTCACAACATACGTATTTATCAAAACACTATCAAGCAGCTAAAACTCTGGATTTGCTCCACCTCTGCTGAAATCCTGAACACAAGTCCGTGCAGTTAATAAACATCGTATCCCCTGTTGACAGATACAGTAGGAACTACAGTCCTTGATATCTAGACCTTTGGATATTTGCAGGAAGAGGGACTGAACTTTTTTTTTTCTATTAATTCTAAAGGCACTGATACCAGGATACCTCACGTTCAACTCAGAATTCATCCAAAGCGCACAGAATGGACTGGGGCCCTGGAGGCAGACATGTGATAAGCTGAGGGTGACTGAGGAGTCTCAGAGGGACCAAAACCACATCCCTTAACCACACATCACGGAAAGTGTCAACCTCTCCATCCTTCCCATATCCAGGGCATGTGCTACAGATGGCCCAGCCCATTCTCTCAGGGTCCAGGAGAAAGATACCTGGCTTATTCCTCCTGGGAGACTGGGGAAGCCTCACAGGAAGCCCTCCCATGTAGCATCCCACCTCTCTTGGCTCTCTGCTTGAAATCAGGAAAAGGATTTTATTCTAAATCTAAACTTTATGGTTTGAAGCTTGATCAGTTAAGATACTTGACAGCCAATCCTTCTTCACATCTGCCCAAGGAAATCATGAAAGAGCCAGGTTCCTTCCAGCTGCTGAATGTACCATCCTTAAGGCAGAAACTTTATTCCCATGGTTACAAAATGGCAGCCCAACCCCAGGCTGTGCATTGTTGTTCCAGGCAGAGAAAAGAAGGAGAGAGGAGAGGATAAGGAAAAAAGACACGTGCTGGCTGACCTGTCCCTTTATATCAGAAAAAAAATCAGTAACTTTCCATGAAGACCCACCCAGCAGGCTTTCACTTAAGTGTCTTTGACTGAAACCATGTCACACAACCATGCTTACCAGCCAGACAGCCTGGGAAATAGTATTCTTTGATCTCTACATTGTCCCACTGAAAAAAAAAGTGTTTGTCAATAAAGAAAAGTGGGGAATAGCCATTACGTAGTCAGAGCCAGCAGTATTGGCCATAGAGTGTATCCAAAAAGCCAACAGAACTTTGCTTGGGGGGAAAAGTTAAACCTAGAGTTGGGATTAAAGTGGCTACAACACCCTGTTTAAGTGACCCCTTTTCAGTTCATTTCCACCACGCCCCCAAATGCCTGAAACATGACCAGTGACAGAGCATCAACCTGAATCACTGAAATAGCTCAAAATGTGTGCATTTCCACATAATTACTGATTTCCTCAACAGATTCGATGTCTAAGTTTATCTTCACTTTAATCCAATTTCATGCCTGGAGCAGAGGGATTCCAGCAGAAGGTCTTTCTTAACCTTCTGATATCATTAATTATTGCTACATTGGGAGTTGCTGCACAGAACAAGCAGGTTTTTAAATAGAAATCATTTGTCTCTCAGCAGGGAGACTCAACGGCTTTATTTCCGAACATTCAAACTGCTGCACTTGAGTAATCGGGTTTCATGGTGATCTCCCTGTGCTCACCTCCAAGCAGAATAAATCCTTCCTCTTTGGTTCCCAGATCAGCCCAATTTGCCACCTGTAGCAGACGGTGTCCATTTCCTCCTTTAATTGTTGAATAGGTTTTTCTAGAAGGAAAGGCCAGCCTCTCCCTGAGCTCTGGGCATTTGGTCGTGCTTCCTGGTGATTTGCTGCTCAAGGAAATCCCCTAACTCATTAAAAAATAATAATAATAGATTAATTGACCAGTTCAGTAACAAGTCGCTCCAGGACCCAATAAACTTTGCAAAGAGTACATTCCAATTACAACTGGGCTCAGCAGGAGCCCAGTGGGTAAGCCAGCATAATCTTTCTCCAGCACGCAGGAATTTTTATGTTTTCTTTATTCATGTCACTCTTCTGCTTCAGCATGGACATGGGGTCCATCTGCAGCTCCTATCTTGTCAATTTCTTGCCACTAAGACTCGAGTGACTCTTGTGACCCAGGGTTCCAATAAATGACTTTGTGAAATCAACATGGCCTCATAAAGGGTTACTCCAGGCTCGAGTTTGCAGAATTGCAGTGGGGCATTTGGGCCAAGCAGAGACAAACATCTGGGAAGCTATCAGTGTTCTAGCTGGTAGTGCAGCTGGAACTCACCCTCCACAGGGCAAGAAGGTCAGCAGGAAGCAGGGACTTTGGTAACTAGCCTGATTGCAAAAGCAGGCAGAGGAAGTATGGCCAAGTCTCGGATAACGAGCCTGCTGAGAGGCAGCAGCAGAGTTTGCTTCTTGATGGGCTGCTCCCTCCAGGACAAGCTACATCATCATTTGGAAACTTTGACACCATAAAAATATTCCCCCTGGAAGGGCACCAGAGTATACGCGACTTCATGCAAGGTCAAAGGTCAAAGCAACTCAACAGATGTTTATTAGGCACCACTCATGTGAGGTGGTGGATATGTTAATGTGTTTCACTATAGCAACCATAAATAAATTAATAAATATAAACATCATATTGCAAAAATTTAATTATACAATTTATTTTTAAAAAGTAATAAAGAAATAAGGGAGGGAAGGAGGAAGGAAGGGAGGAAAGAAGGAAGGAAGGAACGAAGGGAGGGAGGGAGAAATAGGGAAGGGAAGGAAAGAAGGGAGAGAAAGAGAGGAAAATCAACAACTTTACTTAGCTGGATGTGGTGGCTCATGCCTGTAATCCCAGCATTTTGGGAGGCAGAGATAGGTAGATTGCTTGAACCTAGGAATTTAAGACCAACCTGGACAACATCATGAGATCCCATCTTTATAAAAAATAATGATAATAGTTCAGGTGTGGTGGCACACTCCTGCAGTCCTAAATACTTGGAAACTGAAGTGAGAGAACAGCTTGAGCCCAGGAAATCCAGGCCGCAGTGAACTGCACTCCAGCCTAGGTGACAGAGGGAGAGCCTGTCTCAAGAAAGAGAAAAGAAAGAAAGGAGGGAGGGAAGGAGGGAAGGAAGGAGGGAGGGAAGGAAAAGAGAGAAAAAGAGATGAAGGAAAGAGAGAAAGAAAGGGAGAAAGAAAAAGAAACCACCTCATGTGTCAGCTCTGACCCAAAACTCATGGGCTGCAAAAAACTAAGCCAAGGGCCAGGCACGGTGGCTCACACTTTGGGAGGCCAAGCTGGATCACCTGAGGTCAGGAGTTTAAGACCAGCTTGGCCCACATGGCGAAACCCCATCTTCACTAAAAATACAAAAATTAGCCAGGCATGGTGGTGCACGCCTGTAATCCCAGTTACTCGGAAGGCTGAGGCAGGAGAATCACTTGAACACAGGAGGCAGAGGTTGCAATGAGCCAAGATCACACAACTGCACTCCAGCCTGGGTGACAGAATGAGACCCTGTCTCAAAAAGAAAAAGAAAAGAAAAAAAAAACTAAGCTAAGGTTCTTGCCTTTCCCAATCCCTCTAAAATGTCTCTGCAAATAAAATATGATCTAGAAATTGAAAGGACAGCCATAACATTCTAAACTCAGCCTCTTTTCTTGGCCCTTTTCCCCTCGTCAGTTTCTCATTTTAACTTCTCCTCACCAGTCTCACTTTTTTATGTGGGCTAAAAGAAGAGCCAGCCCCAGCAGTGAAGGATGGACGTGGCTTGCTTCTCACATAAGAAAAGGCAAAGCAAACATCCTAGTCCTGGGCAGGGCAACCCTTTGCCCAATCAGTCTATGCACGGACTCGGAGTGGGGATGCTCCTGCTTCTAGAAACCCACAGCTTTGAGACCTCCAGTGACCCCCTAGCTGTGCATCGCCATGCCTGTTGCTGGGTATAGATCACAAGCATCTCAAGGGCATGAATCAGGTCTCAGGGACCTTGATATTTGCAGTGACTCCCAGAAGCTACTAGTTACTGAATCGGGGTTTCTAAACCTCACACTGTTGACATCTAGGGCCAGATAATTCTGTGCAGCAGGGGCTGTCCGGGACACTGTAGAACGTTTAGAAGCATCCCTGGCCTCCACCCAACAGATGCCAGTAGCACCTCCAATCTCATTGTGGCAACCAAAACTCTCTCCCAACATTGCTTCCTGTTGGAAAACCACTGAACAAAATGAAAGTTAAATGAAATACATAGATGGCCACAGTCCCATCCAAGTGTTTAGCTGCACTGATGTTGCTTTTGAATTCTAACTTCTAGTATTATTTCTCAGACCTGTTTAACCTCACAATCTTTGTAGAAGTGAGATCTCAAGATGAGGGAGGGGTACAATGGTGGGAAGGGTAATCCACCTCTTCCTGACAGGATCACAGTGTATTAAACAGGTTCATGGCCGGGCTCTGTGGCTCACGCCTGTAATCCCAGCACTTTGGGAGGCTAAGTCGGGCAGATCACGAGGTCAAAAGATCAAGACCATCCTGGCTAACATGGTGAAACCCCATCTCTACTAAAAATGCAAAAATTAGCTGGGTGTGGTGGCCCACACCTGTAGTCCCAGCTACTCGGGAGGCTGAGGCAGGAGAATTGCTTGAACCCGGAAGGCGGACGTTGCAGTGGGCGGAGATCACACCACTGCACTCCAGCCTAGTGCCTTGCAACAGAGCAAAACTCTGTCTCGAAAAAAAAAAAAAAAGAAAGAAAGAAAGAAAAGAACAGGCTCATGGGCAGAGTTTGTGAAATTTCTCCAGTGTCAATGCTGTGGCTGGCTACCAGTTGCTTATGACAAATGGCTTCAGTAGTCACCAAAGCGTCTCACAACCCTGCTGGAAATCCCTCAGCTTAGTCCACAGTGCCTAGCTCAACTTGCAAGTTTTTTAAGACCTCAAGTCCAAGATCACAGCATTCCCCAAGCCTGCTGTATCCTTCTTCCTCTGTCCTCTCCTCCTCTGGCTTATGGCTAGACAGCGTTGGCCCTTTCCTTGCCTCCCTGCAGGACATAATCTGAGGGTTCCACTCTGGGCTCTGAGCTCACCACCCTCCTCAAGCAGGGTGAATAATTCTCTCCCTCAAACCCCATCTGCCCCATCCCTGCAAATGCCAGGAGGGAAGATGTTGCTCTGCCCCGACACTGAGCCAGAAACCTGACAGCCACTCCACGCGTGCTTGATGAAGGATTTCATTCATGGGTCAAAGCCAGAATCACTATCGTTGTGCCTTTACCATCCCATGTTGTGGTAAGTGGTCAACTCCCTCTATACTTGGGCAATAACACAAAGTTAACTCAGGAGCTATACTTATCAAAACAGTTTTTTGGACATCATTTGGGGAAAAAAAAGAAATAAACTAATTGATAAAACTCGATTTGAGGATTTTTTCCTACTGATTATCTGAGCATGGTGAGTACATCATCAGAATTCTCATTTCTTGGAAACTTACAGTAGCATTCTAAGTGTGCCACAAATATTCAAAAATTACGCACTGCAGTGGGAGGTGTTTTAAAAAAGCACATTAGTAAAATTGGATCTACTGCACCAAGTGTTAGCGATGGTTTAAAATATTAATGCATGTTGGATGCCAAGTTATTTTGAAGGCTCAACCAGATTTCTATTTGGCAGGAACAACTTCGCATAGACAATTAGATACACGTGCAAATATTTAACTATAAGTTAATGCCTATACCACTGAAATGCAGAGGTTCATCTACTAGCCACCCGGTTGGCAGAGCCAATTAAGGATTTGCCCATATTATAACTAAATCCTCCCCACTTTTCAGCATTTTTGAAATACAAACAAGGGGAAATTATAGGGGGAGGGCAAGAAGGGATGAAAGATACTTGTGAATTCTAAATTTTCAATGGAGCCCAAAGTACTGGAAATATGCCAGCTGTATACACTTATCTATGTATCACATTTGATGTCTCCTAAGAGATTATGAATTGCTGAGTTGGCTAAACACACTCAAACTCATTTTTCAGTTTGGGTGGATTTTTAACAATTGCACATTTCATGTAAGACACGAACATTTTCAAAAAAGTAATTATCATACCAAAGATCAAGTTTCGTTGTATATACTAAGTGGTAAGGGCTAATGTATGTATCAATACACACACGTAGATGCATACACTGAAGATTTATCTATGGAAATCTGTAAAGAAGCCAGAATTTTCTCATCTCTGACTTTGCCATTTGTCTGGAAGAACCAAATGACAGGATATTCATCACAGCGTAGGGGTGAGAACTGGACTTGGAATCCAAAAGCAGGATCAAGCCTGACTATTTTGTTTAGTAGTTTATCACCCTCAGCAAGTTAACTCCTGTGAGCTTCAGTTTCCTCAGTGGCAAAGTAGAGAAAACAGTATCCGCCTTACAAGGCTGTAGTGAGAACTGAAGTAGAAGAAGCCAAATGCCCACTTTCTTTGTTTCCAAAAGAGAGAAAGCCAGCTCTCCAATCTGCCCTTGGCAGGGCTTCTGGGTTTGCTGAGAAGCACTGTTTACAGCGCAGGGAGCTTTCTCTTATTTTCCTAGGGCACACTGATAGAGTGGTCTTTGAAAGCCACTCATGTCTCCTGAGACATTTCTGAATTAATATAACATTTTATTCCAAATTAGACTAACAATGGATGAATACTTTGACCCAGCATGATATACAGGGAGACTGGACCCAGTAATATGAACTACTGTAGTATTGAGTTGCAGGCATTCCGGTAATTCCAGGAACCAACATTTTTCAAGAAAGGTAGAGCATATTTTAGCAATGATACCTGGATTTTATACTTCTTACTTTTAAATATATCCATCCCTCCAAATTCCCTATACAAGTCCATCCAAAGAATTTTCAGATACATATATTTTTCTCATTAAGCCCCACATGGCAAACTTCCACATTTTGTCTTTTATTTAAATGCTGGGCCAGTTGTGGTGGCTCATGGTTATAATTCCAGCACCCTGGGAGGCCAAGGCAGGCAGATCGCTTGGAGTTCAGGAGTTCAAGACCAGCCTGAGCAACACAGCAAAATCCCATCTCTATAAAAAATACGAAAAATTAGCTAGGCATGGTAGTGTGTGCCTGTAGTCCTGGCTACTCTGGAGGCTGAGGTGCGACAATTGCTTAAGCCTGGGAGGCAGAGGTTGCAGTGAGCTGAGATTATGCCATTGCACTCCAGCCTAGGCAACAGAGTGAGACCCTGTCCCAAAATAAATAAATAGGTCAATAAATAATAATAAAAATATTCTGTATGCCTTGCAAAAACATCAATCCCAATACCAGAATGTATCTGATGCTTTTATTGGTTGCTCGGACATTTCATAAATGACAATTTGATCCTCAAAAATTTCAACATAGACACCTGTTAGTATCTTCACACTGAGAACACAGGATTGCACATCATTTTTATCGCCAACAATAGACTAGGCAAATACAGTCCATGTTCACACCCTCTATTCTTTGTAGCTCAGTTTCCCTTGGAAAGCAGAATGGTGTGGGTGGAACTCTGCCATTAAATGAGCCCAGTCTGGCTGGCTACTGACTACACGACTCTGGACAATCACTGACCCCTTCAGGGCCTCCATCTCCTTATGCATAAAAAGCAGTCATAATTCCTATGACTCAGGGTCATGGTGCTCCGCTGTGGGCTGGGTTCCCGGGATGTCCTGTACCTCATAAGAACAAAGCGCGAAGCCCTTTCCTCTGCACAAATACAATGCCAAAGACAATGTTCCAACCTCCTCCATTGCTGCCATTACAGACACCGGATCATCTTTCTGGTGAACAAAAATTTTCTTTGGAGTTTTCTCCTAATGTAGTAATGAGCGGTCCTTGATAATTCAGAAAACCATGAAAGACCTTCTGGTGATATCCTTACCTGGTACCTCATAAAATGACAACACATTTGGTAACTAAGCTGATGTAGCAAACCGATTACTAACTTCTCTTTCATGTGTGCAGTTCTTTAACTTTTTATTGTGAAATAATTATGTACTAATGGAAAACTGCAAAAAATACTGATGCACTCATCTATAGAGGAGAACTATTATTAACAGTGGCCTCATATAGAAAAGTAGTGGCTGGGCACAGTGGCTCACACCTGTGATCCCAGCACTTTGGGAGGCTGAGGCAGGTGGATCTCTTGAGGTCAGAAATTCAAGACCAGCCTGGCCAATACGGTGAAGCCCCATCTCTACTAAAAATACAAAAATTAGCTGGACGTGGTGGTGCATGCCTGTAATCCCAGCTACTTGGAAGGCTGAGGAGGGAGAATCACTGGAACTCAGGAGGCGGAGGTGGCAGTGAGCCAAGATTGCCACTGCACTCCAGGCTGGGCAATAAAACGAGACTCTGTCTCAAAAAAAAAAAAACAAAGAGAAGAAAAA
>PVKV010038380.1:0-13968 GCA_004027835.1 Alouatta palliata
AAAAAAAAAAAAAGACTGAAAAAAGAAAGAGGAAAGAAAAGAATGGAAAGAAAGAAAGACATTCTGGCCGGGCGCGGTGGCTCACGTCTGTAATCCCAGCACTTTGGGCGGCCGAGGCGGGTGGATCACGAGGTCAAGAGATCGAGACCATCCTGGTCAACATGGTGAAACCCTGTCTCTACTAAAAATACAAAAATTAGCTGGGCGTGGTGGCACGTGCCTGTAGTCCCAGCTACTCGGGAGGCTGAGGCAGAAGAATTGCTTGAACCCAGGAGGCAGAGGTTGCGGTGAGCCCAGATCACGCCATTGCACTCCAGCCTGGGTAACAAGAGCCAAACTCTGTCTCAAAAAAAAAAAAAAAGTATAGCCTCTGCAGGGCCAACAATATTGCAGAACCTCAGGAGGTAACATGCTTATAGTAGAGATCCAAAGGGTCCCATTCCTAGAGAACATTATGTGATTTATACAACCTGGGGACACAGAATTAGTGAAACAGAACAAGTCTCAACTCCACCACCTAATACCTGTGTCATACTGACAGTTATTAAACTAAGTCTTAGGTACTTCATCAGAAAAAAATGGGATTAATAAATAACATCTATCTCATAGGATTGTTATAAGAATTAAATAATGTAAATATGTATAATTAGCCCAGTGCCTAACATGTGATAAGTGCAGAATAAATGTTTCAACGATGATCATGATAAAGATAATGATGATGAAGAATAAGATGAATCTACATTCCAATCCTGGCTCCATCACATTCAGGCCATTTACTATCTATAATAAATACGACGTGCTAAAAGGATGCAACAAAATAATGTATGTAGAATACATAGGGTCAGGTACAAAATAGGAGTTCCACAAACAGTAACTATGATTATAATGACTGACCATCCTCTATACCCATTCTCTCTCCCTCTCTCTCATTTTCTCTCTTATAGGCAAACACACACACACACACACACACACACACACATAACTACTATAAAAATTCCAGAAGATTAAACTATAATCGATAGCATAAATCCCAAAGCCATATAAAAATGGGGAAAATGTATTCTTTTTATGTTTTATGTGTTTTTTTGAGACAGAGTCTTGCTTTGTCACCCAGGGTGGAGTGCAGTGGTGCCGTCTCGGCTCACTGCAATCTCTGCCTCCCAGGCTCAAGCGATTCTCCTGCCTCAGCCTCTCTAGTAGCTGGTATTACAGGTGTGTGCCATTACACCCAGCTAATTTTTGTATTTTTAGTAGAGACGGGGTTTCACCATCTTTGCCAGGCTGTTCTCAAACTCCTGACTTCAAGTGATCTACCCACCTTGGCCTCCCAAAGTGCTGGGTTTACAGGCATGAGTCACTGTGCCCGGCCTGGGAAAAGTGTATTCTAAAAACAGCGTATTCTCAATACAATTCACCTAGACTACTGCAAAAACTTTCTAACTATTCTTTCTCCTCTAATCCCATCTATACAATATTGCAAAAGCAAACTGATTAATCATGATTAGCTCAGAAAACTTCAGTGACAAAATACAGCCAAAACTCTGGCTTTGAATGGCCTTCCATAATCTTATCCCATGCACATTTCCAACCTCATCTACCAGTACACATAAAACACATACAAAACGATTTGTTCTGTGCACATGCCCAGGATTTTTTTTCCCCCTCAATCAAGGAATGTTCCTCCCTTCTCTACTCCCATCTTCCCAGTCCTAATACTAGCAAACTTTTCCATTCAACAAACCTATCTGAAGAAGTCATACCACTGGCTACTTATAGTGATAGGAACTAATAACAGCCATACATCATCACCCAGTCATTTACATTATTTCCCCAAGGACTGTCTTTTTAAATACCTCTCCACGCCAACTGAGATTTCTCTCTCCCTCCCAGGAACATCATGAATCAATATTTAACCAGTGTAACAATACTTTATTGGAATACAATGTAGAAAGATACATTGCTTTACACTCAACAAATGCTCATTCCTTGTTAAACAAATAAATGAAGAACTAAGTTTTGTGAGACCAATTCAACTCACATTTTTCCGTTTAGAGATAACTCAGTTACACGCACAACCAAACAGCTCTTTAGCTTGTCCCTGCATCTCCCGCCTAAATCAAATCACACCTAAATCTTACCTTGTGTTTCCAAAAGGTCTACAGAAGAAAGATACTCTATTTTATGGTCATTAGGACAAACGAAATGTTCTTTCTCAACCCTACTCCCAATAGCAGCAAACTAGTAACAGCAGTGGTTAAAGGAAAGAAAATCAATAGCAATCTATTAGGCCCCTGGATAGCCAAACGAGTTCCAGAAAGTTGCCCTATATGATTATTATTATTAACCTTCTGATTCAATCATTTAGAACCAGAGACTTTTATCCCTAATTTTTTAAATCGCTAAGGCTTTTTTAAAATTTAAACACTTGATTGCATCTATGCACTATTTATGAATCACTATAAACCTCCCCATGCTCAAATTATTTCGGTACACACAATAATGAAAGTATGGTAGTGCTATCAACAAGAGGAAAAAAGGAGGGGAAGCAAACTGACAGCACTGGCTTGACTCATTTCTGTTGGGAGAACACTGGTACTGAATGGCACAAGCAACTCCAGTGTGAGAGAGCAAGCACATGACTGACTGGGAGGGTGACACAGGATACCAAAGAAAGGAGAACATCTACAAAGAAGCTTTCCTCTGTAGGGGCAGGAGGTGAAGAGATGAGTAGGAATCCACCAAAATCTAATCTAACAGTCTTTACAATACTCAAATGAAAACATGCTACCGGACTTCACACTTTAAGCCAGTTCACATCCTAGCTCTACCACTTAAAATTGAGTGACCTTCAGCAAATTACTTACTCTCTCTGGTTCTTTCAGTTGTAAAATTATAATAATGGTAGCCCACTTAGTGAATAAAAACTACATGTTTGGCACTGTGCTAGGCACCGGACACATAATATGTCTTCTAATTCTCACAATTAACCTGCCAAATAGTGATTATTTTTCTCATTTTGCAGGAAAGAAAACCCATATTCTTTCTACCTATGTATAGCCACTTTCTAGAGGGACAATACTATTACCTGGCCAGGTTGTACTAGGAATTAGAAGTAAATGCAAAGCACTTAGCAAAGACCCAGCACTTGCCTCATATTAGGAGCTCAGGAAATGATTTCTGTACAAATACAACCATCGTTTGAGTAAGTGCCTCAACTGAACACCAGTGAAATCCCAGAAACCAGTTTCTTCTCACATCATCTACCATAAAGATGACTTTTAACTAGCAGTAGCTTGGGAAAATCCAAAGCTCGTCACTTATAACTGCTTAAAATACCAAAGTATCAACCATCCAGTATCCCCCAAAAAATTTTTTAATACACACACAAATATTGTTTCCTAGTAGAAGCTCAAAACATAAAACTCAAGAATATAGTCCATTATGAAAGTGATATTTGACTCAATCTAAAGATCAAATATTAAATATTTTACTTTCAAAAGGATTACAGACCTCAAGGGAGCAGGTGTTAATGAACAAATCTATCTAACTTCCCAAAAATAATTCCCAGAAGCATCTGTTATCCTTAAGTACTTGGCAAACCATTTCCCAGAATTGACAACATATTGCCAAAATCTTAGTGGATTTTGCCAACACTATTCTGCTGATAGGAAAAAAGAGTAATTCAGCTATTTTCCAGCTTAGCCACAAAACAGGCTCTTTTCTTCATTATTACTTTAACCAGTATGTTAATACTGAAAAGTATAAAGAAATCAAAAATAACCATCTCTGTTTGAAGGAAATTTAAAATACTAAACCCACAATTCTTGCCTTTAATTCTAACAAACTCAAGAAAATCTAACAAAAAACAAAAATTAAACCTCCAAAATTTAATAACTGAAACAGAGAGGAGGGAGAAAGAGCAGAAACAACAGCTTGAAAGATGCCTCTTGAAAATTGACAGTCCTCAAATCTCAATCTCAAAGTTTAAACTACCGCTTTTAAAAGAAATACTTTATTAATTAGTGCTTGGGAATATTTTTTTAAAAAGAAAGAAAACTTCACAAAAACTAACCAGTTCCTGCAATCCTCCATCCACCCATTTTTATCACCACAACAACTACAATACTTACCAGACAGCACAGTCAACCTCCAGCAAAAGAACTCTAATCACGAGGGTAACTGTGGGGCAAGTGATACAAGAATGGGGAGGGACAAGGGAATAGCTAGAGCGTTCGGGAGGGAAGGGCAGGAGGGAGGAGACAACTGTAGCTAGCAACAATGAGAAACTGTGAATCTAAACCACAAAGGCTTCCCACAGAACAGGATATTAGGGAGAAGGCAATTCTTTTTACCAACTACCAGGAACTCAGCACTGACAATTCATGACAAAGTTAAAAAGGTGGAGCTTCCAATTAAAAACAAAGTAAACTTAAGAAACTAACCAAAAGTAACTTGAAAGGACATATCACAAACTTCACTTGAGGCTTAAGATAAACAATCATGAAGCTGTTTCCTGGGATGACAAAGGTCATCAGACAATAATGTTTGCAGGGTGGCTACCGCTTCTAAAGGGCCAGTCCCCCAAAAAAACAGTGCTTTGCACTGCAGTCAAAAGAAGCACAAGAAGACAACATTTTTTTGGTTGTTTACAGAATAATCAAAATAATATTATTCTTTGAATCCCTAATTCAGAATTCCAAGACTGAGCTTAAATTAAATCACATCACTTTAACAGGCAAAACTCCTCCAACTGTCTTAAACGAGCCACATATTAAAGAAAATTATTATTTAAACTAAGCCACTGGAATCTACTGAGTCAATTTTAAAATGCTTGGGATCTAAAAGTTCTCAACCCCAAAGTCCACAACAGGGAAAGATCTCCACCCTTCTCTCAGGGAAGAGACCTAGTTACATCACCAAGAACAAACAGCAGGCAGGATCCCACCCTCAAACATGTGATCAGTCAACCCAGAACTTGCATTTGCAGGCAGGGCACAAAGGCCCCAGAGGACCAACACACACTCTTCTATGTATTACTTGAGATTATAAAACAGCTTTATTGAAAGAGGTTATTTTATAAGCATACTGATGGAAAAAAAAAAAAAAAAACTCAGTAGAATCCCTGCCAAATATGAAGGTTTGTTATATTTCTACAGGTTGAGAGAAAATATATGAGTTGACTAAAAAAAGATTTAATTAAGATTTATTGATAAAATTTAACAAACATGGGCAATGTCCAAAACTAATTAAGCTCTTATATTTTAACAATACAGTATGTTAAAGTGAAGTAGTCCTTTGGCAACAAGGAAAAGTGCCACACATACACAAACACACATAAAAGATACTGCCACTTTTCTTATTAGCCATTAGCATTCTAACTCAGGTCTCCTAGTACCAAGTGGAGGAGGTAGCAATGCCATTTCAAAGTGTGAAACACAAAATTTCTACTGATAAGTGCTGACTGCAAATAAAGATATACAAATATCAAGACCAAGCTCTTCAATCAAGTCATTAAAATATACGTATATATTCATTGTGAAACTAATCAAATAAAACTAGAGTACTGGGACAGAGTTACAGAGCTTCAACTCTAATCACAATTAGATAACATTACTTTTCATGTCTCATCCAGATAAGGAAGTGATCCACAGGGAAATCTCACTCTAATAGATTGTAATCTCTTCAGAGGCCCCTCAGAAAACACCTCCCATAAAACTCTCCTATGGTATTCAATTTCTGCCTTGCATAAATTATGTTCAGACATTTCTTACTCCTTCTTTAAGACTGCACAAGAGATTATGTGCCAAATAGAAAGAGAACCCTGTATCAACCACTGGGCTTCTCCATTCAAAATAAATTGGGTAACTACAGGTTTGTGTTAGATGCGTGTCGAATTGCCTGTAGAAAAGGTTTTGTAGGCCAGGCATGTGGCTCACACCAGTAATCACAGCATTTTGGGAGGCCAACGCAGGAGGATCACTTGAGCCCAGGAGTTTGAGACCAGTTTGGCCAACATAGGGAGACCCCTTCTCTACAAAAAAAAAAAAAAAAAATTTAATTATTCTAGTGTGGTGGCATGCACCTCTGGTCTCAGCTACTCCAGGCTGAGGTGGGAGGATCTCTTGAGCCCGGAAGGTCAAGGCTGCAGTGAGCAGTGATTGTGTCACTGCACTCCAGCCTGGGCCACAGAGCAAGACGCCCCTGTCTCAAAAACAAGAAAGAAAAAGAAAAGGTTTTGTGGACATGATTACTAACTACTTCAAGAGGGACAGTGATATGTAGGGTTTCAGTTTATTATTTTTTTAAATAAGGTTTTAGTTTAAATGTTCAAGGATTCTAAAGTTGGAAGACTAGTTACAACAGTACTTAGCAAAACTGTAGTTCAACAAAACTTAACAAGTCCTATTTTTCAAGTACTTTGCAGGGAATATTTAACACCACAACAGGTCCACCTTAGACCATAATAGACAAAGGTCTCTGAAAAAATATAAATATTATTGTCAGGTCAATCTTTAGGATTTGAGTAAATCAATCAAGGAAAATCCTTGGAGGGTGGTGAGGAACATAATGGTAGAGCACAGGCTGAAAAGTCCTATTTGGTCACATCTCATAACTTTTCATTATTGATCTCCACTAGCAAACAGAGTAGGGTACAACAGGATGTTCAATTTAATGAAAGAACATTTTGCTTCTCTTAAAAGTCATTAAAGAGAAACAGAGACAATTTCTCTAAGAAAAACCAAAATGACTCCCTCTGGAGTAACCCCAAAGTCAAACCATCATTGTTGTTTATTTCTGAGATGCTAATGATAATGCTGATGCTGGCAGTAAAGGCAGGAGCTGAGTGGCTCCACAGCAGGAACAAGATTAGAAAATAAGATCTTTTTTTTTGGGACTGAATCCTGCTCTGTCACCCAAGCTGGAGGGCAGTGGCACAATCTCGGCTCACTGCAACCTCCATTTCCCAGGTTCAAGCAATTCTCCTGCATCCCAAGTAGCTGGGATTACAGATGGGTGCCACCATGTCTGGCTAATTTTTGTATTTTTAGTAGAGATGGGGTTTTGCCATGTTGGCCAGGTTGGTCTCGAACTCCTGACCTCAAGTGATCCACCAGACTCAGCCTCCCAAAGTGCTGGGATTACGGTGTGAGCCACCATGCCAGGCCAATAAAAGACTCTAGATTTTTTTTTTTTTTTTTTGAGACGGAGTCTCGCTCTGTCACCCAAGCTAGAGTGCAGTGAGGCAATCTCGGCTCACTGCAACCTCCTCCTCCTGGGTTCAAGTGAATCTCCTGCCTCAGCCTCCTCAGTAGCTGGGACTACAGGCACGCGCCACCACACCCAGCTAATTTTTGTAATTTTAGTAGAGACGGAGTTTCATCATGTTGGCCAGGATGGTCTCTATCTCTTAAACTCATAATCTGCGCCCCTCGGCCTCCCAAAGTGCTGGGACTATAGGCAAGAGCCTTCGTGCCTGGCCAAAAGACTCTAGATTTTAGAATGTAGTAATAAAATTTGGGGACTTTTTGTTTTTTTAAGAGACGGGTTCTTCCTCTGTTGACCAGGCTGGATGCTATAGTGTGATCACAGCTCACTGCACCCTCGAATTCCTAGGTTCAAGCAATCCTTTAGCTTCAGCCTCCCAAGTAGCTGGGATTACAGGCATGCACCACCACATCCTACTAATTTTTGTATTTTTTTAGTACAGACGGGGTTTCACCATGTTGGTCAGGCTGGTCTCGAACTCCTGACCTTGTGATCCGCCCACCTCGGCCTCCCAAACTGCTGGGACTACAAGTGTGAGCCATCACACCCAGACTACAACAGGGTTTTTAAAAGTCTTCAACTGGACTTAAAGCTCCTAGAAAGCAAGAAGAGTATGAAAATCCCTTTCAAGTATACCACAGAATTACCTAAATGCTAGTCTTATAGAAAGTAATCAGGCCGGGCGCGGTGGCTCACGCCTGTAATCCCAGCACTTTGGGAGGCCGAGGCGGGTGGATCACGAGGTCAAGAGATCGAGACCATCCTGGTCAACATGGTGAAACTCCGTCTCTACTAAAGATACAAAAAATTAGCTGGGCATGGTGGCACGTGCCTGTAGTCCCAGCTCCTCGGGAGGCTGAGGCAGGAGAATTGCTTGAACCCAGGAGGCGGAGGTTGCGGTGAGCCGAGATCACGCCATTGCACTCCAGCCTGGGTAACAAGAGCGAAACTCCGTCTCAAAAAAAAAAAAAAAAGAAAGTAATCAGCCAGGTGCAGTGGCCCACGTCTGTAATCCAGGCATTTCTCTTGAGGTCAGGAGTTTGAGATCACCCTCGCGAAATGGTGAAACCCAGTCTCAACTAAAAATACAAAAATTAGCTAGGCGTGGCGGCACGTGCCTGTAATCCCAGCTATTTGGAAGGCTGAGGCAGGAGAATCACTTGAATCCAGGAGGCAGAGAGTGCAGTGAACTGAGATGGTGCCACTGTACTCCAGCCTGGGCAATAGAGCAAGACTCCATCTCAAAAAAAAAAAAAAGAAAAAAAAAAGGCCAGGTGCAGTGGTTTATGCCTATAATCCCAGCACTTTGGGAGGCCGAGGTGAGCAGATCATCTGAGGTCAGGAGTTCAAGACCAGCCTGGCCAATATGGTAAAACCCCATCTCTACTAAAAATACAAAAATTAGCCAGGCGGTAGTGGTGTGCACCTGTAATCTCAGCTACTGGGAAGGCTGAGGCAGAATTGCTTGAACCTGGGAGGTGGAGGTTGCAGTGAGCTGAGATTATGCCACCACACCCCAATCTGAGTGACAGAGTGAGACCCTGCCTCAAAAAAAAAAAAAAAAAAAGAAGAAGAAGAAAGTAGTGGTCATGTTGCTTCCCCCAACCTTGCCATCACCAGTGGTTTCTGAGGTGTCTGTTACCTGAGGTTAACATGCCCTAAAAATATTACATGAAAATTCTGTGAGTGACCAGGATATGAATCATCTTTGTCCAGCTTATCCACATGTCTACACTTCCCACCCAATAGTCACTTAGTAGCCCTTCAATCATCAGATTGGCAGTGTCTCTCAGTGCTTATGTTCAAGTAACTTTATTTTACTTAATAAGATTCCCAAAATGCAAGAGTACTGATACTGGCAATTCAAACAGGCCAGAGAGAAACCATAAGGTTCTTCTTTTAAGTAAAAAAGTGAAAGTTAATGACTTAATAAGGAAAGGAAAAAAAAATTCATACACTAAAGCTGCTAAGATCTACTATTAGAACAAATCTATCCATGAAATTGTGAAGAAGGAAAAGGAAATTTATGCTAGTTTGACTGTCATACCTCAAACTGCAAAAAGTCATGACCACAGTACATGGTAAGTGAAACCACCTTTGCAAAAATTATAACAAAGAAAATTACTACAGTGAAAGAGATCTGACCTACCTGACTCCATCTTGCTTCTAACTTCTAAGCTGTCCTTGCTAATTCCTGGACTAGGGCGAACTAACTGGGAGGAACTTAGTTTATATTTTAACTTTGAAACAAAGACAAAAACAGCCCTTTCCCAAAACAAACGCTATTCTTGCCAGGGGACAAGACTGCTTTTGCAGCACTAACAAATTGCTACGAGATTAAAAAGTATAGTTTAGGAATCATGCAGCTAAAGGCCCCAAGGTTCTATATCTCCCTAACTCCTCCTAGTGATAACAGCACAAATGTAAAACCTAAGATTGGTGTTCCAGATATTTTTCAGACCCTGAACTTGATGGATTACCTGGTGCCACCCACATCAATAAACTGTCTCATCTGGTCTTGTGGCCCCATCCAGGAACTGACTCAGCATAAAAGGACAGCTTCGACTCCCTACGATTTCATTGCTGATCTAAGTAATCAATACTCCCCACTCTCTGGCCCACTACCCACCAAATTAGCCTTAAAAATCCCAATCCCCGAATATTCAGGGAGACTGATTTGAATAATTAAACTCTAGTCTTCTGTGCAGCCAGCTCTGCATGAATTGAACTCTTTTTTCATTGCAATTCCCTTGCTTTGATAAATCAGCTGTATGGGGGAAATGGGCAGAATGAATCCATTCAGGGGTTACATAAGTGCTTAGTTAAGATGGAAAAGGCTGAGCACAGTGGCTCACACCTGTAATCCCAGCACTTTGGGAGGCTGAGGTGGGCAGATCACCTAAGGTCAGGAATTCAAGAGGAGCCTGGTCAACTTGGTGAAACCCTGTCTCTACTAAAAACATAAAAATTAGCCAGGCATGGTGGTGGGCACCTGTAAAACAAGCTACTCAGGAGGCTGAGGCAGGAGAATCGCTCAAACCTGGGAGGTGAAGGTTGCAGGAGTTCGAGACCAACCTGACCAACATGGAGAAACCCCATCTCTACTAAAAATACAAAATTAGCTGGGCATGATGGCAGGTGCCTGCAATCCCAGCTACAAAGGAGGCTGATGCAGGAGAATAGTTCAAACCCGGGAGGTGGAGGTTGTGGTAAGCCGAGATGGGACCACTGCCCTCCAGCCTGGGCAACAAGGGTGAAACTCCATCTCAAAAAAAAAAAAAAGTCATTAATAATGTACCTTTTAAACACAGGTAAATTAAAATGAGGAAATGAAAATCAAACCACAATGAAATACCATTTCATGCTCACAAAGATGGCTATAATCAAAATGACAGTTAATAAGTGTTGGCAAGGATGTGGAAAAATCTAAACCCTCACATGCTGCTGGTGGAAATCTAAAATAGCACAGTCACTTTAAAAAAACAGTTTGGCAAATACTCAAAAGATTAAAAATAGAGTTACCATTTGATCCAGCAATTCTATTCCTAGGTACATACCCAAAAGAAATTAAAATACGCTGGGCATGGTGGCTCATGCCTATAATCCCAGCACTTTGGGAGGCCGAGGCGGGTGGATCATGAGGTCAAGAGATCGAGACCATCCCGGCCAACATGGTGAAACCCCGTTTCTACTAAAAAAAAAAAAAAAACACAAACATTAGCTGGGCGCGTGCCTGTAGTCCCAGCTACTTGGGAGGCTAAAACAAAAGTATTGCTTGAACCCGGGAGGCGGGGGTTGCAGTGAGCCGAGATCACGCCACTGCACTCCAGCCTGGCGCCTGGCAACAGAGCAAGGCTCTGTCTCAAAAAAAAAAAAAAAAAAGAAATTAAAATACATGTTTACTCAAAAACTAATGCAAAGGCCAGGCGCAGTGGCTCAGGCCTGTAATCCCAGCACTCTGGGAGACAAGGTGGGAGGATCACTTAAGGTTAGGAGTTCAAGACCAGCCTGGCCAATATGGCAAAATCCCATCTCTACTACAAATACAAAAATTAGCTAGGTGTGGTGGTGCAAAACTGCAGTCCCAGCTACCTGGGAGGCTGAGGCATAGGAATTGCTTGAACCCAGGAGGCAGAGGTTGCACTGAGCCATGAATGTGCACTGCACTCCAGCATAGGCGACACAGCAAGATTTCATCTCAAAAAAAAAAAAAAAAAAAAGTTAGAGGCTTTCACATTCTCTCCTTTAAGCAGATACAGCCAAGCAAAGGTGTGAGCCAAAGGATGTGTGAGGTGTGACTCTGGGACAAGGGGCACACCTAAGTTAGACACCTTATTAAAAACAGGGAGATCCTGGCTGGTGGGCATGCAGTGGTGTTTATAACTAATTGATCACAACCAGTGACGTATTTGTTTCTTCTCTACTCCCTTGACTAGATTTAATTTTTTTTTTTTTTTTTTTTTTGAGACAGTCTTGCTTTGTCGCCCAGGCTGAAGTGCAGTGGCTCAATCTTGACTCACTGCAACCTTCACCTACCGGGTTCAAGCAATTCTCCTGCCTCAGCCTCCCAAGTAGCTGGAATTACAGGCGTGCATCACCATGCCCGGCTAAATTTTTTTTTTTTTTGTATTTTTAGTAGAGACAGGGTCTCATCATGTTGGCCAGCCTGGTCTCGAACTCCTGACCTTAGGTGATCCACCTGCCTCAGCCTCACAAAGTGCTGGGATTATAGGCCTGAGCCACCACAACAAGCCTAGTCATAAAAAAAAATTTTTTTTAAGGGGTATAGGCAGGGCACAGTGGCTCACGCCTGTAATCCCAGCACTTTGGGAGGCTACGGCAGGGGGATCACCTAAGGTCAGGAGTTCAAGACCAGCCTGACCAATATGGAGAAACCCCATCTCTACTAAAGGTACAAAATTAGCCTGGCATGGTGGTGTATGCCTGTAATCCCAGCTACTCAGGAGGCTGAGGCAGGAGAATCGCTTGAACCCGGAGGTTGCAGTGAGCCAAGATGGTGCCATTGCACTCTAGCCTGGGCAACAAGAGCAAAACTTCGTCTCAAAAAAACAAAAAATAACCAAACAACAACAAAATTAGCTGGGTGTGGTGGTAGACACCTGTAAGCTCAGCTACTCAGGAGGCTGAGGTGGGAGGATCACTTGAATCCAGGAGGTCAAGACTGCAGTGAGCCAAGATAGTACCACTGCACACTAGTTTGGGTAATAGAGCAAGACTCTACCTCAAAAAAAGAAAAAAGAAACAAGAAAATCTGTAAGCTAGAGGGAAAAAAAAAGAGGCCACACACAAAGGACTGGGAATCAGAATGGCTTCACAATAATGTGAATGTACTTAATACGACAGAACTATGCACTTAAAAGACTGGATGCAGGGACTCACACCTATAATCCCAGCACTTTGGGAGGCTGAGACAGGCAGATGGATCATTTGAGGTCAGGAGTTCGAGACCAGCCTGCCCAACATGGTGAAACCCTGTCTCTACTAAAAATATAACAATTAGGCAGGTATGGTATCAAGCACCTGTAATCCCGGCTACTCAACAGGCTGAAGCAGGAGAATCACTTGAACCCGGGAGGTAGAAGTTGTAGTGAACTGAGACTGTGCCACTGCACTCCAGCCTGGGTGACAGAGTGAGACTCTGTCTCAAAAAACAAAAAACCAACCAACAAACAAAAACTATGCACTTAAAACTGGTTAACATGATATGTATATTTAGTCACAATAAAAATTTTTTTTTTTTGAGAGAGAGTTTTGCTCCGTCACCCAAGCTGGAGTGCAGTGGTGCAATTTCAGCTCACTTCGGCCTCCGCCTCCCGGGTTCAAGCCATTCTCCAGCCGCAGCCTCCTAAGTAGCTGAGACAATAGGCGCGTGCCACCACGCCTGGCTAATTTTTGTATTTTTAGTAGAGAAGCGGTTTTACCATGTTGGCCAAACTGGTCTCAAACTCCTGACCTCAGTTAATCCGCCCACCTGGGCCTCCCAAAGTGCTAGGTTACAGGCATGAGCCACTGCGTCCGGCCAATACAATAAGTTTTTAAAAAAGAATGATAGACCAGACATTGTGGCTCATGCCCGTAATCCCAGCACTCTGGGAGGCCAAGGTGGGCAGATCACTTGAGGTGAGGGGTTCAAGACCAGCCTGGCCAACATAGCAAAACCTGGTCTCAATACAAAATTTAGCCAAGCATAGTGATGCACCTGTAATCCCAGCTACCTGAGAGGCTCAGGCATGAGAATCACTTGAACTCGGGAGGCAGAGATTGCAGTGAGCAAAGATTGCACCACTGCACTCCAGCCTGGGCCACTGAGTAAGACTCTGCTCTGTATCGAAAATAGAAGAGGAGAAGAAGGAAGAACATGAAGAAGGAAGGAAGGGCGGGAGTGAGGGAAGAAGAAGGGAAGGAAGGAGAAGAAAAGAAAGAAAGAGGAGGAAGAAGGAAGAGAAAGAAGAGAGGAGGATGAAGAAAAAGAAGAAGAAAGGAGGAGGAGGAGGAGGAGGAGGAGGGAAGGAAAGAAACAATGGTCAGATCCTAACTCCTTGATAAGAATCAGCTCCTATGAAAACACTACATTTTAGGTAGAATTCCAAAGTAAAATGTATGCATTGCAAATCCCATCCACACCCTGTCTATTAGTTAACTACATTTTTTTTTTTTTTTTTTTTTTTTTTTTTTTTTTTT
>PVKV010038381.1:0-13981 GCA_004027835.1 Alouatta palliata
AAGAGATCGAGACCATCCTGGTCAACATGGTGAAACCCCGTCTCTACTAAAAATACAAAAAATTAGCTGGGCATGGTGGCACATGCCTGTAGTCCCAGCTACTCGGGAGGCTGAGGCAGGAGAATTGCTTGAACCCAGGAGGCGGAGGTTGCGGTGAGCTGAGATCGCGCCATTGCACTCCAGCCTGGGTAACAAGAGCTAAACTCCGTCTCTCAAAAAAAAAAAAAAAAAAAAAAAAAAAAAAAAAAAAAAAAAAAAAAAAAAAAAAAAAAAAACATGATAAGAGTTTAAGAGAAAAAGAAAATTGTCCTTCCAGTGTTTCTACCACTCATCCCTTCCATTCCAGCCTAATTGACTCAACCATAAAACTGTAAAATCTTCCCAATAATATTGTTCTTAATTTACAAATGAGGAAATAGCACATGACATAGCTGTCACTTGCCTAAGATCATGGCTAGTAACTGATAGAGCTAAAATTCAAACCCACATCTGCCTTATTTATGTGTCAGTATTCATTTTGTTAGTCATGCCCTGAATCAGAATGGGGTTGGGCTTGTGGGTTTCAAAATCTGCAAGTTTAATGAGTAAGCTCCCCAGATGGTTCTGATTGACATTAAAGTGTGAGAACCACTACTGCCTTGCCCTGGGTCAGTTCCTCCATACCTCTGGCCTGGACCACTGAAATAGACTCCAGATGTGTGTTTCCTGTCTCCTTCTCAGCCTTTTCTGATCATTATAATTTTATTGCTCAGAAATATCTTGCTTTCCTCCCAGGACCTAATTTCTGCAGCCATACATTGCACTTAGAATACACATTGGACTTTCTCATCTCCCCTTGCTTTCCCAACATCACTACCCCAAATACCTTCTTGCATTCCTGCATCTCCAATTACACTTCTCATTCAAAACCAGTTTCACAGTACACAAATGATTTACTGTTTATCACTAAAAGCAGCTGAAACTCCTTCCTGTAGTCACTTTATGATTTTAATATTATATAATATTGTTATACATAATATTAATGATAGCTAGATATATATAGTTGTGTGTGTATATATATATGCACCAAACTTTTGTTTTTACTATCATGGTACATGGAAATTAGGATGCTTTGAGATCTAACCCTTTCATGCCAGGGTAATACAGTAAGTTTATTAATCATTGGTATGCTATTGCTATTATCTGTGCATGCATTTGCACCATATTTTTAAGCATCATTTAAAAAGCCATTTGTTTCAACTTTTAACATTAGAAAGCAAGAACCCAGAGAAAAAACATAAAGTTTTAAAACTTTTAGTTATTGATTTGAGAAAATATCTCAACGTTTCACCTCTTCTAAATCCACCTCTTTCTGACTGGAGGCAGGCCCTTAGAATATAGGCAGGAATTTAGACTTGGAATTTTTCTGTCTTTCCCTTAGCCCCACACCTTTGCAGTAGCTTAGGGTGAGATACACAGAAATCAAAAGGAAATCAAAATTCACTTTAGATTGACAAATAAAATAAACACAGGTATTTGCACTAGATACAAAGCAGGTTAATAATAAGTTACATTGGCATATACATTCTAAAATAAGGGATCAAATTAAGAACTAGATGGCAGAGTTTAGACAATAAAACAGCAGCCTTAATAATATGAAAAAGTTAAATTCTTGTATTTTTCTTCTTATGTTCTATAGCTGCTACTCACAGTTTAACACAGATATGGGCTGGGTGCGGTGCCTCACACCTGTAATTCCAGCACTTTGGGAGGCCGAGGTGGGTGGATCACCTGAGGTTGGGAGTTCGAGACCAGCTTGACTAACATGGAGAAACCCCATCTCTACTCAAAATACAAAATTAGCCGGGCGTGGTGGCACATGCCTGTAATCCCAGCTATTTGGGAGGCTGAGGCAGGAGAATTGCTTGAACCTGCAAGGTGGAGGTTGCTGTGAGTCAAGATCACACCATTGCACTCCAGCCTGGGCAACAAGAGCAAAACTCCGTCTCAAAAAACAAGCAAACACCACAAATATGAAGTAGCTACTACTTATAGTTTAACACAGATATGAAGTCATTGTTACAGATCTGTGAGTACCTTCTCTTAAAGACAAATGCCTAAAATCTTTGGTCATTTTTAAGAAGAATTCATTGTACGTTACCGGAGAAAAATAAGTATACTATTTGAAGTGTATTGTTCTTCTGACATGGAACAAGTTCCTATGGAGACAATTTTGGTGGGGAAATTATTAGCTGTAATTCAGTATTAGTTCTTCATAAAGGCCTAATTGCATATTTCCAAATCATATATTTACATGTACTCATGTATTTCCTAGGAGACTATCAATTAATTGGCACTGGTATGATCAGTAACTTCCATTAGGAAATAAGGATTTCCAGTTTACCATATTATATTGATTTGCACATAATTAATCTTCTATTAACTTTTATAGGAAATATAACTTTCCACATGGTTCAAGAATAATTACTTGATATTTGGCAGTGACTAAGCTCCTGGATTCTCACTGCCTGAAGGAACTAAAGCTGTGTCTTTTCTTTTGACAGATACAGTTAATTAATACTGTATCTAATCATTGACATTAACAAATTCTCCTAATCCACATATCTGTAAAAGAACTGTGTGTTTTTATACCTAAGCCACTATCGTCTTTTTGTTGCAAACAGTAATCTGTGCAATTATGTTGTAGCAGTTTTTCAGTGTTATTCCATGAATCAGTAGTCTTCTTGGTGGACTTAGTTTATGATGTTAAATCAATCTCTTTTTAAGCAAGGCCTTGTTAAAGGTCTTCACACGTTTAAACTCTTTTGTTTCCACTTGGTTTCCTTGGTTGAATAAAACATTGATACAGTTGTAAGAAATGGGAAATAGAAATGTCCAACTTTATTTCTAAACTCTGCATGAATGAACCTGAATAAGTCTCTTAACGCATATGAGTGGCAGAGGAAATGACTGTATCTTGTGAGAAGAAGTTAGGATGTTTTTTATGCTATGGTAATACAATAAGTTTATTAATCATTGGTATGCTATTCTATTATCTGCTCATGCATTTTCACTACATTTTTCAACATCATTAAATAGCCATTTGTTTCAACTTCTAACATTGGGAAGCAAGAACCCAAAGAAAAAATACTTTTTAACACTTTTAGTTATTTATTTCAAAGGATAGCTTTACATTTCACCTCTTCTAATACATGTATTGTCATGTGTGACATCTGTGATCGTTGCTGTTCAGCATAAATAGGTAGAAATTTCTCTGCATCACAATTACTTCGGTGCAACTAGAAGCTTAGACTTAGAATCTGACTAGAGTCAAGCTCTGCTGCCTCTGATATTATCCATTTGCTACTATCATTAGAAATGTAAATTATCAAGTAAGCAGATTATTTTATGATTATTACTTTTCAGGTTTAAAGAAACCTAAATCATAGGGGCAACATAGGCTTACATTAAGGATATGTTCTAAGGTACAAGACATGACCTGGGATGAGAACAGACTCAGTCAAATTCCCTACACCAATTTATATTACCTCTTACATCTGAATCAATGGAAATGGTCACTAAAATGCATCTACCTGGGCCTTATCTCAGCCTTTCTAAATTAAAATCTCAAAAAATGACATCTAGTAAAGAGTGATTTTTAGAAAGCTGTCCAAGTGACTCAGAGGCTCACAAGCATTTGTGTCCCGCCCCCTTTTTGTGCTTTCAGTCTTGATTCATTCATTCATTGATTAAACAATATTTATTGAGCTACTTTGGGTTGTTCTGTGCTAGTGTGTGAGGGCTAATATGACATAAAATACAGTCTCTGTTTCAAATGTTTAGCTATTCAGGTTAATAAGATGTGTCCTCACTATTTATTAATGAACGACCAGGTAGTTGGATTCGGGGACAAAATAGCATTAACAGCTTTAACATGCAACATCCTGAATAAGAAAGACATCATTTTGTTCTGGCCGGACCACCAAGAACCACTGGTCTGACCAGTCTCTCCTGGTTATTATTTTATTTGATTATTAAGGCAGCTCTGTGGGTTAGGTAGAGTATTATTTAATAGAAGAGAAAACTGAATCTCAGAGCTGTAGAGATTCAAGATTCAAATTTACATAAACAGTTAGCAATAGATCAGATTTAATGTCTCAGTTTCCTAGCTCCTAGCCCAGTATTCTTATCATTATGCCGATCTTATGCCTCATAGTATTAATTTTGTTACTTAAGCTGAGACAATCTAGAAATAGAAGAATTTTAAAAAGATGACATTATTTCAGTAACAAACAGTTCAAAGTCATTTTTTGAAAAATAGACAAAGGAAATAATTTAAAATCAAATAATAAAACTCCCTTCCTGTCAATAAGTATTTTACACTTAGCCACCAAGCCATCAAGCAAAAATTCTGTTCATTAAAAAATGTGAGAGAAGTTCTACATATAGTGAATGTGTTAGGAGAAAATATGATGGATTAATTTTGTGTAAACTTGGCTGGGCCACAGTAATAAATTTGTGAGGGGAGCCCCAGCATCCTAGAAGAGCTCTATGATCGCTCTTCCTGAAAAAAAACAGAATTTACAATGGAAGCTGCTGTCACTGAATTGGAAAACCTAACCACAACGGGAGTAACTGGATCCTAGGGTGACAGGGGTCAAGTAGTGGCACTCAGCTGTCAAAGGCAGGGTGGGCATAATTACTGTAATGAATAGCAGAGTCAAAGCAGCAATCAGAATAGTCTGACTTGAAGAGACCTGTGGCATTGGCTGGTTGATTAGGATGTTCCAGAAGGGAAGTGGATGGAGAAGTCTGTTAATCTGGCTTGATCTGTATAAACAGAAAAGCTGTAGGTCAACTGAATAAAAAGTGTAGCTTGACTCATCAAAACAGAGGATCATGACCCCACTGATCAATTCCCAGACTTGAGCCAGTTTACAGACCCAGAACCTTTTGAATAAAGTTGGGGCCAGTTCCTTTGAGGAAGGACCCCGACACATTGCCAAAAATGTAAACTTAATCTTTCTCCCAGCCTTCTCCAAAGGGATCCTTGGCTCTTTACTAGGGAGACTGCGAGTCTGGAAAATACGAAGTAACCAAACTTTTGAGAGGTAACTGGGCACTGGTCTGAACTGACACTAAACCCTAAACATCACTGCGGCCCTCCACTCAGAATAGGAGGTCAGGTGATCAATGCAGTTTTAGTTCAGGTTTGTCTCACAGTAGACCCAGTGAGACCCCAAAACCATACTGTGGTCATTTCCCTAGTCTCAGAATGCATAACTGGAAAAGATATCCTCAGCAACTGGCAAAATCCATACATTACTTCCCTGACTTGTGGAGTGAGTGGTGGGAAAGGCTAAGAAGCAGCAGCTAGAACTGTCTCTATCTAGAAAAACAGTAAACCAAAAGCAATACCACATTCCTGGAAAGATTGCAGAGACCAATACCACCACCAGAGATTGTGTACGGCTCTCCAGAAGGCTCCATGTGTTCTGAATCAGTGTCTAATAAATAGTGCTGTTTCTCCCAGAGACAGGATTCATGGCTCCGAGATCAAGGAGTGGATGTAGGAGTGACACCACTCACTACTACCCCTAGTGAACCACTAGAAAAATTTATTCATGTCCCTATGACATTATGCGCTGCTAGCTTGGAGGTCTTAGTTCTAGAGAGAGAAATGTTTCCACAAAGATACCTACCAATGTTTCCATTGAACTGGAAGTTAGCACTGCCACTGGAAACTTTGAGCTCCTGGTGATTCTGGATAAACAGGCAGAAAAGGGAGTTACTATTATTGGGTTGGGGTGGTCAACCATGACTACTAGGGGAAAATTGAACTGCTGCTTCACGGTGGAGGTAAGGAAGAGTCTGTCTGAAATACAGGAGATCGTTTAGGGTGTTTCTTGGTATTACACTGCCCTGTGATTAAGGTCAATGGAAAACTACAATGACCCAACCCAGGCAGGACCATTATGGGCCAGATTTTTCAGGAATGAAAGTTTAAGTCATCCCAGGAGGTAAAGAGTCATGACTACTTTGGTGCTTGCTGAAGGAAAAGGGAACATGGAATGAATAGTAGAAGAAGGTAGCTATAAATAACAGCTATGACCATGTGACCAGTTACAGAAATGAGGACTGTCATCGTCATGAATATTTCTTCCTCACTTTGTTATGAGTGTATGTGTGTGTATAGCAAATATTTCTTTCTTCCCTCTCTTATCCCTTTATCATGTAACATAAGATGTGTTGACTTTTTATTGTAGTATTTGAGTATTATTAACTTTCCATCATAGAATTTAAGGTATAGGATATCAAAGAGAAAAGTAAATATCAACCAAGAGCTTTGCATCCTCTTCTGGGGAAGGGGTTAGTATGTTTTTGGTTGTATGCAGGAGAGCTGCATTACATTAGATGGAATGATGACCTTGCAATTGTCATTAACTATCATTTAAAGAGATGCATATAGGTGCCAAGCAGACAAGGGGTAGACTTGTGACGGTTAATTTCATGTGTCAGCTTGGCTGGGCCTCAGTGCCAAGATATTTGGTCAAAGGTATTCTGGATATTTCTGTGAAGGTGCTTTTGGATGAGATGAACATTTAAATTGGTGAACTTTGAGTAAAGCAGATCACCCTTTATTATGTAGGTGGGGCTCATCTAATCTGTTGAAAGCCTTATGGAACCTTCCCAGAGCCAAAAGAAATTATACTAACAGATGGCCTTTGGCTTCAAACTGAAACTCTTCCCTGGGTCTCCACCTTGCTAGCCTACGCTGGAGATTTTAAACTTGCTGAGCCTCCACAAGTGTGTGAGACAATTCCTTAAAATAAATGATTCTCTATCTATATATATGTGTGTGTGTGTATACATATACATATAGAGAGATATATGTATGTATATATACACATATATAGAGAGATATATATGTATACACACAGCTTTATACATATGTATGTATCTGTGTATATATATATAGAAATAAATATATCTAGATAATGATTAATATTTACATAATGATGTGATCTAGATATCTCTAGAGAGAGAGAAATGGAGACAGAGATCCCTCTCAACACACAGATTCTTTGAATCTTCAAAAAAGGAAAGAGAATTACCTAAAGATGAGTTTGACTTGATAATTCATAGGATCATCTGCATACAGCAACGGATACTAAACAGCTTTTTCCTATGCTGACCCCATGCTATCTCAGTTGTGATTCTTTCTTGTGTTTGCCCATAGTAGGTATGCCTGAATGAAATTGAGAGACGTAAGTTATGTGATAGCTGAGGTTATGGGCTAATTTATAGCACAGAGACTGAAGCTAGAGACATAGATATCTAAATATCTATTAATAGATATCTCTGTAGAGATTGAGGGAGAGATGATGGATGGATGGATAGATAGATAGATAGATAGATATTGTGTTGGTCATTTCTCTGGAGAACTCTAAACTAATACAATGATAATCTATTTTAAAAGGCTTTTAATTCTAAGCAAAGCATAAAAAATGTATTGGCTTACTATTCATTCAGTTGAACTCCTGTTCTCATTGGTTTTTGATAGATCAACCATTATTTTATTTGTAAGCTGACCCAATTTATAAATCACCAAGAGAAAATAAAAAGCATCAAGATTTACATTTAATTGTGGCTCTCTTGATATCATTTTATAATTTTCATAGGCTGATGCTGTTTCACTTACCTCTTACAAACAATATTAACCACAGCTTGCAATTTTATAACGCTTTACATTAGCAAGGATGGTTACACATTCATTGTCTACACTTAACATAGTGTGTAGCACATAGTAGACATTCAATACATGTGTTTAATCTATTATATTGAAATGGTGGATTTAGGTCATATCCTTTTCTTCTTTATTTCTTTTAAACTTGATTATTTAAAAAAAGAAAAGAGTTAGTAATGAGCTAAGCACAAGCAATCTAAGAAGAATTTATTGAGGTGATTGCTAAATTTGGTTTTCTTAAGAGCAACTTGGACTGTCTCTCCCCAGCTGGGACAGTTTCCAAATTGGTTTTTCTTGACTGTGGAGTATTGCTAATCCAATTAGTAAGGCCTGTTCCCAACAGCTGTCCACAGTTCCTCTGGGAGTTAATATTCCTCCACCAAGAACTTAAAAGTTCTCCTAGAAAAACTATATATAACAAGCCCACAGTGAAAAGTACCTAAATTCATTGCTGAATTGTGTAATTTGGGGTACACACAATAAATTCAAGCAATAAAAAGAAAGAACTCTCAGATGAAAACTTTTTTTCAATAAGTGACAGATATGTGACTGATACACAATTGTTTTTGTTTGCTTTAAGCAATGGGATCTTGCTCTTTTAGGGTGGTCTCAAACTCCTGAGCTCAAGGAATCCTCATGCTTCAGCTTCTTGAGTAGCTGGGATTACAGGCATGTGCCACTGTGCCCTGCCTGTTATATACATTTTCAAGCCTTGGATCAATTAGTTCTTTGTAGTTCATCATAAAATACCTGGCCATATTGTCACAAATGTGTGAAAACCAAGAACTAAGATCATACTACTATGCTACAAGATGGGAAAAATGAAACGGCTATATTAATTTCATTATAAAAGTTTACTCCAGGCTGGGCACAGTGGCTCATGCCTTAATCCCAGCACTTTGGGAGACCAACACGGGTGGGTCACTTGAGGTCAGGAGTTTGAGACCAGCATGGCCAACATGGTGAAACCCAGTCTCTACTAGAAATACAAAAAACTAGCCAGGTGTGGTGGTGGCCCCCGTAAATAAGCTCAGCTACTCAGGAGGCTGAGGCATGAGAATCGCTTGAACCTGGGAGGGGAGGTTGCAATGAGCCGAGATCATGTCACTGCACTCCAGCTTGGACAACAGAGCAAGACTCTGTCTCAAAAAAAAAAAAAAAGTTTACCCCAGAAATTAAAAGGTTGACATTAATTATTGTCATGCATTATTTTATTCAGATGCATTTGTGTGTGTATTAGTTTGCTTGGACTTCCATAGCAAAATACCAGACCATACCAGAATGGTTTGCTTAAACAACAGATATTTATATTCTCACAGTTCTGGAGGCTAGAAGTTCAAGATCAAGGTGATGACAAAATTAGTTTCTGGTAAGGTCTTTCTTCCTGGCTTGCAGACTATTGCCTATGATTCTCCCTGTGTCCTCACGTAGCCTTTCTCTGTGTCTGCCTAGAGAACTCTCTGGTGTCCCTCCCTCTGCTTATGAGGACATCAGTCCTATCAGATTAGGGACCTGCCCTTATGACATCATTTAACCTTAATAACCTTCTAAAGTTTCTGTATCCAAATACTATCACATTGTGGACTAGGGCTTCAAAATATGAATTTTAGGAAGACACAGTTCAGTCCATGACAATGTATAGTAGTGTCAGTTGGGCCACACTTTTAAAAATAACTTTTTAAACTAAGGAAGTATGTTTTACAAATTTTTTTATACTCCTAGTACCCACAACAGAAGTAGAGACTATAAAATATTCGCTATCACTCTTTTTTCTTTCCTTATTTTTTTTTTTAATTGAGACTGAGTTTCACTCTTCTTGCCTAGGGTGGAGTGGAATGGCATCATCTCAGTTCACTGCAACCTCCACCTCCCAGGTATAAGCGATTCTCCTGTCTCAGCCTCCCAAGTAGCTCAGATTACAGGCATGTGCTACCACACCTGCCTAATTTTACTACTTTCTAAGAACTACTTTTTAAAGTCAGTATTACTAAGTTGCCTTTTAGTTTGTTTTATTATGTTTTAAATTATTTTTTTTAAACACGGTCCTGCTTTGTCACCCAGGCTAGAGTGTGGTGGCACCATCACAGCTCACTGCAGCCGCAAACTACTGGGCCCAAGGGATCCTCCTACCTCACCTTTCCTAGTAGCTGGGATTGCAAGCATGTGTCACTATGCTCTACTAAGTTTTTTATTTTTAGTAGAGATGGGGTCTTACTATAATGCCTAGGCTGGTCTCAAACTCCTGGCATCAAGCGATCCTCCTGCCTTGGCCTCCCAAAGAGCTAGGATTACAGGCATGAGCCATCACACCCAACCTAAATCGGCTTTTGAAAATCATAAAAATATAGTACAGACATGAAGTAAAGCTCTACAGCCTTAATCCTACCACAAAATTGTAACATATGAAATTGGATTTCAGGGAGCCAAATTTTATAGGTTGCTGCAAAAGGAATTGCAGTTTTTGCTATTGAAAGTAATGCCAAAATAGGAGTTCCTGTGGCTAGGAATCAAACCATATCTTGAATGTGGAAGCAAGAGGTAGAAGAAACATCTTTGATGCAGCTTCGTTCTGAGGGTGGGGAATTCTTTTTGACATTTTCCAGAATCACTTAAGTTGATTAGCATCACGGAGACAACTCCTTTGCCACCTCCTCTTGACAACTGGGTGACAAGTGCCAGAAGATACTGGTTTATGTTTTGTTTTCCTGTCAGAGCACTCATCGGACTCTGTCACAGGGTTTATTGTGTTTGGGGAAATATTTGGACTTTGGACAGAGCCAGGAGATTTCATTCTTTGGGGACACATTGAGGCTTCCTTTGTCCCACCAGAAATAGGTTCAGAGTAACAAGAGGAAGCAGAGCAAAATGGCTAAATAAGAGCCTCCAGTGATTTTACCCCCTGCAGAAATGCCAAATTGAACTACTATCCACATAAAAAATCACCTTCACAAGAATCAAAAATTAGCTGAGCGATCATAGTACCTGGTTTTAACATCATATAAGTAAAGAAGCACAGAAGAGGGTAGGAAAGACAGTCTTGAATTCCCTAGGCAGCCCCTTCCCTATTCCCCCCAGGCAGCAGCCTTGTGGAGCAGAGAGATCATCTGTGCAACTGGAAGAAAGAGTGCTCAGTGATTGTGGGACTTTGCATTAGAACTTAGTGCTGCCCTGTCGGAGAGGAAAGCAACACAAGACAGCTCAGCTAGTGCCCACAGAGGGAGCATTTAGACCAGCCTTAATTAGAGACAAGTTTTTCATCCCAGTGGTCAGAACCTGAGTTAAGCAAGCCACATCACCATAGGCTAAAGTGCTCTGGGGTCTTAAACTTGAAAGATGGTGTAGGCTTCAAGGAGTACAATTCCTGGGCAAGTCCTGATGTCGTGCTGGGCTGAGTTTGGAGGCAGTGCACCTGGGATGCATCAGCCAGGGCAGCCAAAGGAGTGCTTGCACCATCCCTCCCCTAACCACAGGCATTGCAGCTCGCAGCTCTGGTAGACTCTTTCCTTCTGCTTAAGGACAGGAATGGGAAGAGTGAAGAGGACTTTGTCTTACAACTTGGAACTCAGCTCAGCCACAGTGGGATAAGGCAGCAGACAGAGTCCTGAGGCCCTCCATTCCAGGACCTAGCTGTTAGATGACATTTCCAGACACACCTTGAGCCAGAAGGAAACCTGCTGCCTTTAAGGGATAAAACCAGTCCTGGCAGGATTAATCACCTGCTAACTAAAGAGCCCTTGTTTCTGAATAATCAACAGTGGTAGCCAGGCAGTAATTGCCAAGGGCCTTGGGTGAGATTCAGAGCTGTGCTCACTTCAAGTGTGACCCAATGCATTCCTTGCTGTGGTAGCTTTGGAGATAGACTCCTTCCTTCTGATTGAGGACAGGAGAGGAAAGAATAGGAAGGACTTTGTCTTATGGCTTGGGTGCCAGCTCAACCAGTGTAGAATAGAGCATCAGGTAAATTCCTAAGTTTCCTGACTCCAGACCCGGGCTCCGGGAAGGCATCTCTGGACCTGCCTGGGTTCAGGGAAAGCTCACCACCCTGAAGGGAGACAGGCTCAGTTTGTTTGGGGGAAAGTAAGAGAAGAAAACAAGAGTCTCTGGTATTCCAGGGAATTCTCCTGGATTTTACGCAAGGTCACCAAAGCAGTACCTTCATGACTGTGCAACAGCTACAGTGTTGCTGGGTTTGGGGTACTCCTTAATGCAGATACAGCTTCAGTGACAAAAGACATAGGTCACAACACCCAGGTCCCTTTGAATATTTGGAAAGCCTTTCCAAGAAGTATTGATACAAACGAGCCCAAACTGCAATTATTACAATAAATACCAGACTCTTAAACATCCAGATACCAAAGAACATCCACAAGCATCAAGACCATCCAGGAAAACATGACCTCACCAAACAAACTAAGTAAGGCACCAGTGACCAATCCAAGATAACACAGAAGAAGGAATTTAGAATACTATCAGATAAATTTCACAAAGAGACTGAAATAATTAAAGAGTCAAGCAAAAAATCTGGAGCTGAAAAATGTAGTTAACATACTGAAGAATGCATCAAAGTCTCTTAACTCTAATCAAGCAAAAAAAAAAAAAAAAAAAAAAAAAAAAAAAAAAAAAAAAAAAAAAAAAAAAAAAAAAAAAAAAAAAAAAAACTAGGGAGCTTGAAGACAGTTTATTTGGAAGTACACAGAGAAGATAAAAGAATAAAAAAGAATGAAGCATGCCCAGAGGATTTAAAAAAATAGCCTCAAAAGAGCAAGTCTAAGAGTGATTGGCCATAAAGAGGAGGTAGAGAGGGAAGAGATCAGATAGAAAGTTTGTTCAAAGGGATAATAACAGAGGAATTCCCAAGCCTAAAGAAAAAGATCAATATCTAAGTATAAGGAGATTATAGAACAACAAGTAGATTTAACCCAAAGATTATCTCAAGACAAATAATAGTCAAACTTCCAAAGGTCAAAGATAAAGGATCCTAAAAGCAGCAAGAAAAAACAAACAACATACAATGGAGTTCCAATATATCTTGTTGCAGGCTTTTCAGTGAAAACTTAACAGGCCAGGAAAGATGGCATGACATATATGGAGTGCTGAAGAAAAAAAATCTTTTACTCTAGAATAAAATATCTGGCAAAAGTATCCTTCAAGCATGAAGGAGAAATAAAGACTTTCCCAGACAAACAAAAGCGGAGGGATTTCATCAACACCAGACCTATCCTATAAAAAATGCTAAAGACAGTTTTTCAATATGAGAGGAAAGGATGTTAATGAGTAGGAAGAAATCATCTGAATGTACTGAAAGCTCACTGGTAATAATGAGTATTATTAATTGTAGTGTGTAAACTACACTTAAGTAGAAAGCTTAAATGATGAACCAATCACAAATAATAACTACAACAATTTTTGAAGACATAGCCAATACAATAATACATGAAAAGAAACAAAAAAGTTAAAAAGGGGGGAGATGAAGTTAAAGTGTAGAGTTTTTATTAGTTTTCTTTTTGTGTGTTTGTTTATGCAATCCGTGTTAAGTTGTCATGGGTTTAAAATGACGAGTTAAGATAGCATTTGTAAGCCTCACATTAACGTCAAATTGAAAAACATACAATAGATACCTTAAAAATAAAACACAAGAAATTAAATTATACTTCCAGAGAAAATAGCCTTCACTAAAAGGAAGACAGGAAGGAAAGAAGAAAGAGAAGACCACAAAACAACCAGAAACCCAAAAACAAAATGGCAGGAGGAAGTCATTACTTACAGATAATAACATTGAATATAAATGGACTACACTCTCTAATCAAGTTATACAGTGAATAAATGAATGAAAAAACAAGACCTCATGATCTGTTGCTGACAAGAAACATACTTCACCTATAAAGATGCACATACATGGAAAATAAAGAGATGGAAAAAGATATTTCATGCTAATAAAAAACAAAAAAGAACACTAATAGCTATATTTATATCAAACAAAATAGATTTCAAGACAAAAACTATAAGAAGGGACAAAGATTTTCCCTTTGAAATCTGGCACTAGACAAGGATGTCCACTCTCACCACTCCTATTCAATATAGTACTGGAAGTTCTAGCCAGAGCAATCAGGCAAGAAAAAGAAATAAAGGGTATTCAAATAGGAAAGGAGGAAGTCAAATTGTCTCTATTTGCAGACGACATGATTGTATATCTAGAAGACTCCATCGTCTCAGCCCAAAATCTCCTGAATCTGATAAGCAACTTCAGCAAAGTCT
>PVKV010038382.1:0-13967 GCA_004027835.1 Alouatta palliata
GAAGACCATCTAGGTCTTACTACTCCAAGGGTGACCCATGAACCAGCAGCATGTACAGCACCAGGTAGCCTATTAAAAATGACACATCTCAACAAGATTCTCATGTGCTCATTAAAGCTTAAGAGGCACTGGTCTAAATAATCCATATTTCTATTTATCTTACATCAGTTGTAGACATGGTGTGGTATAAATAATAAATAAGTGAAGAAAGAGATTAATGAATTAATATTTAATGATTAAATGGACTAATGCTTCAATGGATATATACGATTAAGTAAGTGAATGAATACATAATTTTTCCTGAAACATATAACCAAGTTTATAGCGTGTCTCGATAGTTTTATCAAGATGAGACAAAGTCAGTTATGTGAAACCATTAGTAAACTATAAAGACTTACACAAATGTGCAGTGCTACATTAATGGTACAGATCGTCTCATGACACATTAGTAACAATAAAAAGAATCCAGCAATAAATTTGCAGAGAGATGCTTCAATACTTGTATTCATTTGTTTTGTGCACAGCTTAAACTTCTTAGCCTTTATTGCTAAGAAGCATGGGAAAGTGTTCTTGAAGGACATTGCTTGGCGACTACACAAGTTATTGTGTGTAAGAACACTTCCAACTATTGTTCCTTCTGTGTGAATTGAAGAATGTTTTCCTGTGAGCACTCTCTCTCTCTCTCAGACACACACACACCCCACACATACACTCCAATAAATCCACACAACTGTCAATCTCTCCTTCATCCTGGTGTGTAGAAACATGGTATTTCCACCTTGATGTACAACAGAAAACTCTTGGCTTAACAGTGTCATTGATTGAAAAATGTCAGTTTGAAAAGATGACATTTTCAGTCCTTTGGGATGAAAAGGACACATTATTCAATTCAGAAATACCATAACCTTCCAAAACAGATTGTTACTTCTGATATGAGTATGCATAAAGGCTGATCCTAGGCAAAGTTTAGTTCAGAAATATGGATAAAGCTGCATTAACTCTGTTTTAAAGATATACAACTGGTTTTTATAGGTTTGAGGACCAATGAAATAAGGGACAGACAGAGTGGCAAACAATTAGTTGACTTACCTAGCAGTGAAGAAGAACTAGGACGTTCCAAAACTTACCTTGATTGCATTCACACATGGATAATAGGGAGCATGCATTCAGAGTGTTTAACTTCAGCACTTGTTTAGATTTTATACAGGCTAATAGAGAACTGAAAATGGTTCATCTCTAATATATTAACAGTTAACTGAATAGGGAAACCAGATTCAGAATGAAGTGAAATAAATCATGTGAACAAGTTTTCCAGGTAATTTATATGCAAAAGAAAATTCAGTAGGAGTTTAAAAGTGGTAACTCAAAAACCAGGCTAAACATTTGCAGTTGGTAAAAGTCAAGAGTGAAACCAAGGCTACATTTCAGTTTGAAATTAAAGTCACATATTTAAAATATGAATATATTTATGTATAACAGTCATTAAAGAATATCTTTTAAATGAAGGTCCTATTTTTATATTTCTGGGAGAGTATCTGATTTTTTTTTTATTAGTGCAAAGTTATTAGGTAAATTTAACAAATTGTTTATCCTTTTAAAATTACATTAAGTGCCATAAATATTTAAAACTAGATCAAATTGGCTGGGCGCGGTGGCTCACGCCTGTAATCCCAGCACTTTGGGAGGCCGAGGTGGGTGGATCACAAGGTCAAGAGATCGAGACCATCCTGATCAACATGGTGAAACCCCGTCTCTACTAAAAATACAAAAATTAGCTGGGCATGGTGGCACGTGCCTGTAGTCCCAGCTGCTCGGGAGGCTGAGGCAGGAGAATTGCTTGAACCCAGGAGGCGGAGGTTGCAGTGAGCCGAGATCGTGCCATTGCACTCCAGCCTGGGTAACAAGAGCGAAACTCTGTCTCCAAAAAAAATAAATAAATAAAAATTATAAAAATAAAAAATAAATAAATAAATAAATAAAACTAGATCAAATTAATAAACCACTAAAGCTAGAAGATGCAAAAGTCATAAATATGATAAGCAATGTTAGACATCAAAATTATTCAAAACTAAAAATAAATATTTTCTCCCTATCAACAGGATTTAAAATTGATCCTTGATCAATGCTAAAGATGTGAAAAAGCTGGAAAGTTATTAAATGTTGTTGACACTATAAATTGATACAGCCCTTTAAATTGCATTTCAAAAAATAATAACCCATTTCTGGCAGTTCTCCTAAGAGAAGAAAAAATTAAAGACAGTGGCTTAATACAACATTACATGTAGTTGGAATCATCAGAAGAAGCAAAATTCCTTACATTAGAACCACATAAATCTAATAAAATATTGTAAAACTATTGAAAAATTATAATGTACCCTGTGTAACAATATGAAAATACTTAAAAAGATTTAAAAATAAAGTTGAATCAATGAAGATTACATAGAATAAATACAACAAAAAATGTACAAAACCCATGTGTGAAAATACTGTAAACACTGTTGAAGAACGTAAGAGTAGACTTAAACAAATGCAAAAGCATTTCCCCTTTTTGGGAAAATTCAACATTACAAGTATTTCAGAACTTCCTAATTTATAAATCCTATAAATTTAGCAAGTTATGTATGGAGTTAGATAAGCTGAAAATAGTTTATTTAGATAAAAAACATGCAAAAATATCCAGGAAAATATAAGTAAATGGAAAAAAAAAATGACCAGGTGAATTAGCTAGTAGAGAGGAGAAGGGAGTGGCACAACTTTGTATTCTTTTGTAGAGCTCTGGCTCTTAGAATCATAGTAATATATCACATATCTCCCATTTATGCAATTATTAAAACCAACCAGAATATAGGGCAAGAACCTAAAAATGCAATAAAACAGTACCAAATTAGTCTGACTATATTGCAAATACAGTCCTCACTGGGAGAATGGGGAAGACAATAACTAACATAAATAACTTTGGAAACAATATTTTGACTGGATTCTGTAAGTCAAGAGATATAAAGATCTATGCACAAATACTCTGTATTTCTCACAGAAATGTGGATTAGCAATTCTGTAACAACTTTAAGTGTACATCATAGTCAAATAACAAATATACACACATATACACATAACATACCTGCACAAACATAAATATATGTGCATAGATACACATATGTACACACAAATAAATACAGATATGTGTGTGTGTGTGCATGTGTGGGCTGGCATACATAGACACATTTCCTAGCTCTGCTGAGAGCAATGAACCTCCAGGAACAATGAGCACAACTAGCTTCCAGATTTTGGTCCCTAAACACCATTCTTCTGTCAAAGAAATGAGGACTCATTGTGGTAGTGGTCAATTTCAGGGATTGGGCCAGAAAATACAAGATGAGCCTGGAACAACTTGCTAGGCCATAGTAAGGGAGTGTTCAGAAAAGGATGAGATATATCCAAAGAACGTAGGAGCCAACTTGAACGGAATCCTAATGGCCATATATGGAACAACAATCTGAGCAACAAAATAGCTAATAGTATTGGACTATAAGCCATAGGACAGAATAAATATACATGAGCCCATACTAATCTGAATAACTGAACAAGTAAATAAATTGCAGAAAGGAGTCAGTTATTTGTCACAGAAAAATTTTATTGATACATAAAAAAAGGAAAAACAAAAAATTGTCATTGGACAAACACCATAATTCTTGCAGACAAGACCTATCAATGGATCCAACATGGCCAAATAGGAACAGCTCCAGAGCACAGTTCTCAGCAAGAACAACACAGAGGGTGAGTGCCCACTGCATTTCCAAACAAATTTTCACTGCTCACAGACCAGGAGATTCCTGGACTGAAAAGCGCCATGAATTTTCAGCATGGTGGTTTCAGCCAGTGTTGGGTTGGCACACAGAAACTCACACAAATCTGGGCAGCTGTTTCAACTGGCACCTGGAACACCTGGGAGACAGACCCACCCATTCAACTGAAAGGGAGGGGGCAGATCTGGCTGCCAGGCAATGTGGCTCAGCGGATACCACCCCCACAAAACAAGCAATCTGAAATGCTCTGGATTGAGAGTTTCGCAGCAAGTGCAGCTGGACCCATGACGATCCAGCTCAGTGGGGGGAAGGGCAACCACCACTACCAAGGCCGTCTGCCACTACCGAGACAGTTCACACAGCAGCTGGGCAGAGACTGTGGCAGCTCAGCAATGCCTCTGCTGGCAGACTGTGACTAGACTATCCCTGCAGGGCAGGGCATCTATGAAAAAAGGCAGCAGCACAATAGGAACTTACAAATAAAGCCGACCTTCCTAGGACAGAGAACCTGGGAAAAGGGGCGGTTATGAGTTCCACTGCAGCAGACTTAAAGGTACCTGCCCAGCAGCTCTGCATGGAACAACAGAGCTCCCTGCTCAGCACTTGAGCTCCTGTAAGGGACAGGCTGTCTCCTCAAGCAGCTCCTCGACCCCCATATACCCAAAGATACACCTCATAAAGGAGAGCTCAGGCCAACATCTGGCAGGCAACCTTCTGGGACAAAGATAGAAGAAGAAACTGGCAGCAACTCTTACTGTTCTGCAGCCCCCACAGGTGATCCCCAAGCAAGCAGGGTCTGGAGTGGACCTCCAGCAGTCCTACAGCAGAGGGGCCCAACTGTTAGAAGGAAAACTAAGAAACAGAAAGAAATAGTTTCAACATCAACAAAAAGGATGTCCACTCAGAGACTCCATCCAAAAGTCACCAACTACAAAGACCACAGGTAGATAAATCCACAAAAAGGATGCAAACACCAAAAACCAGAATGCCTCTCCTCCTCCAAAGGATCACAACTCCTCACCAGCTAGGGATCAAAGATGGATGAATGAATCTGATGAATTGACAGAAACAGGCTTCAGAAGGTGGGTAATAACAAACTTCTCAGAGCTAAAAGAACATGTACTAACCCAATGCAAAGAAACTAAGAACCTAGAAAAAAGGTTAGATGAGATGCTAACTAGAATAAACAGCTTAGAGAAGAATATAAACCACTTGATGGAGCTGAAAAACACAGCACAAGAACTTTGCAAAGCATATACAAATTTCAATAGCCGAATTGACCAAGCAGAAGAAAGGATATCAGAGACTGAAGATCAACTCAATGAAATAAAATGAGAAGGCAAGATTAGAGAAAAAAGAGTGAAAAGAAATGAACAAAGCCTCCAAGAAATATGGGATTATGTGAAAAGACCTAATCTACGTTTGATAGGTATACTTGAATATGATGGATAGAATGAATCCAAGCTGGAAAACATTCTTCATGATATTATCCAGGAGAACTTCCCCAACCTAGCAAGGCAGGCCACCATTCAAGTACAGAAAATATAGAGAACACTACAAAGATATTCCTCAAGAAGAGCCATCCCAAGGCATATAATCGTCAGATTCACCAGGGTTGAAATGAAGGAAAAAATGCTAAGGGCAGCCAGAGAGAAAGGTCGAGTTACCCACAAAGGGAAGCCCATCAGACTCACAGCAGATCTCTTGGCAAAAATCCTACAAGCCAGAAGAGAGTGGGGGCCAATATTCAACATCCTTAAAGAAAAGAACTTTCAACCTAGAATTTCCTATCCAACCCAACTAAGTTTCATAAGCATAGGAGAAAGAAAATCCTTTGTGTGCAAGGAATTGCTGAGAGACTTTGTCACCACCAGGCCTGCCATACAAGAGCTCCTGAAAGAAGCACTAAACAAGGAAAGGAACAACCAGTACCAGCCACTCCAAAAACATACCAAATGGTAAAGACCATCGACACAATGAAGAAAATGCATCAACTAACAGGCAAAACATCCAGCCAGCATCAAAATGTCAGGATCAAATTCATACATAACAATATTAACCTTAAATGTGAATGGGCTAAATGCCCCAATCAAAAGACACAGGCTGGCAAATTGGATAAAAAGTTAAGACCCATTGGTGTGCTATATTCAGGAAACCCATCTCACATGCAAGGACACACATAGACTCAAAATAAAGGGATGGAGGAAGATTTATCAAGCAAATGGAGAGCAAAAAATAAAAAAAAAATAAAAAAAAAAAACAAAAAAAGCAGGAGTTGCAGTCCTAGTCTCTGATAAAATGGACTTGAAACCAACAAAGATCAAAGGAGACAAAGAAGGACATTACATAATGGTAAAAGGATCAGTGCAACAAGAGCTAATGATCCTAAATATATATGCACCCAATACAGGAGCACCCAGATACATAAAGCAAGTACTTAAAGATCTACAAAGAGACTTAGACTCCCACACAATAATAGTGGGAGACTTTAACACTCCCCTGTCAATATTAGATGGATCAATGAGGTAGAAAATTAACAAGGACATCCAGGACTTGAACTCAGATCTGGAGCAAGCAAACCTAATAGATATTTACAGAAATCTCCACCCCAAATCCATGGAATATACATTTTTCTCAGCACTGCATTGCATCTACTCTAAAATTGACCACATAATTGGAAGTAAATTACTCCTCAGCAAATGCAAAAGAACAGAAATCATAACCAACAGTCTCTCAGACCACATGGAAATCAAAGTAGAACTCAGAGTTAAGAAACTAACTAAGAACTTCCCAGGTTCTTGGAAACTGAACAACTGGCTCCTGAATGTCGACTGGATAAACAATGAAATGAAGGCAGAAATAAAGATGTTCTTTGAAACCAATGAGAACAAAAACACAACATACCAGAACCTCTGGGACACATTTAAAGCAGTGTCTAGAGGAATACTTATAGCAATAAATGCCCACATGAGAAGCGAAGAAAGATATAAAATCGACACCCTCTTGTCAAAATTGAAAGAGCTAAAGGAGCAAGATCAAAAAACTCAAAAGCTAGCAGAAGACAAGAAATAACTAAGATCAGAGCAGAACTGAAGGAGACAGAGACAGAAAAAACCCTTAAAAATTCAATAAATCCAGAAGCTATTTTTTTGAAAAGATCAACAAAATAGACCACTAGCCAGATTAATAAAAAAAAAAGGGAGAATAATCAAATAGATGCATTAAAAAAAGATAAAGGGGATATCACCACCGATTTCACAGAAATACAGACCACCATCAGAGATTGCTATAAACAACTCTATGCACATAAACCAGTAAACCTGGAAGAAATGGATAAATTCCTGGACACTTGCACCCTCCCAAGCCTAAACCAGGAAGAAGTTGAAACCTTGAATAGACCAATAACAAGGGCTGAAGTTGAGATAGCAAATAATAGCCTTCTAACCAAAAAAAGTCCAGGTCCAGTCGGGTTCACAGCTGAATTCTACCAGATGTACAAAGAGGAGCTGGTGCCACTCCTTCTGAAACTATTCCAAACAATACAAAAGGAGGGAATCCTTCCCAAATCATTTTATGAGACAAACAACATCCTGATACCAAAACCTGGCAAAGACTCAACAAGAAAAGAAAACTTCAGGCCAATATCCATGATGAATATAGATGCAAAAAACTTCAATAAAATACTGGCAAACGAACTGCAACAGCACATCAAAAAGCTTATCCATCACGATCAAGTAGGCTTCATTCCAGCAATGTGAGGCTGGTACAACATACCCAAGTCTATAAATGTAATCCATCACATAAACAGAACTAAAGACAAAAACCACATGATTATCTTAATAGATGCAGAGAAGGCCTTCGACAAAATTCAACCGCCCTTTATGCTAACGACTCTCAATACGCTGGGTATTGAAGGAGCATATCTCAAAACAATAAAAACTATTTACGACAAACCTACAGCCAATATCATACTGAACGAGCAAAAACTGGAAGGATTTCCTATGAAATCTGGCACTAGAAAAGGATACCCTCTCTCACCACTCCTATTCAGTATAGTATTAGAAGTTCTAGCCAGAGCAATTAGGCAAGAAAAAACAGGGATATTCAATTAGGAAAAGAGGAAGTCAAATTATCTCTATTTGCAGATGACCTGACTGTATATTGGGAAGACCCTATCATCTCAGCCCAAAATCTCCTTAAACTGATAAGCAACTTCAGCAGTCTCAGGATACAAAATCAATGTGCAGAAATCCCAAGCATTTCTATACACCATTAGCAGACTAACAGAGAGCCAAATCAAGAGCAAACTCCTATTCACAACTGCTACAAAGAGAATAAAATACCTAGGAATATAACTAACAAAGGATGTAAAGCACCTCTTCAAGGAGAAGTACAAACCACTGCTCAAGGAAATAAGAGAGGACACAAACAGATGGAGAAACATTCCATACTTATGGTTAGGAAGAATCAATATTGTGAAAATGGCCATACTGCCCAATGTAATGTATAGATTCCATGCTATCCCCATTAAGTTACCAGTGACTTTCTTCACAGAACTGCAAAAAACCACCTTAAACCTCATATGGAACCAAAAGAGAGTCCGCATAGCCAAGACAATCCCAAGCAAAAAGAACAGAGTTGGAGGCATCATGCTACCTGATTTCAAACTATTCTACAAGGCTACAGTAATCAAAACAGCATGATACTGGTACCAAAACAGAGATATAGACCAATGGAACAGAACAGAGACCCTGGAGGCAACACCACACATCTACAACCATCTGATCTTTGACAAACCTCACAAAAACAAGCAATGGGGAAAGGATTCTCTGTTAATAAATGGTGTTGGGAAAACAGGCCAGCCATGTGCAGAAAGCAGAAACTGGACCCCTTCTTGACACCTTACACTAAAATTAACTCCAGATGGATTAAAGACTTAAACATAATACCTAACACCATAAAAACCCTGGAAGAAAACCTAGGTAAAACCACTCAGGACATAGTCATAGGCAAGGACTTCATGACTAAAACACCAAAAGCATTGGCAACAAAAGCCAAAATAGACAAATGAGACCTAATTAAACTCCAGAGCTTCTGTACAGCAAAAGAAACAATCATTAGAGTGAACTGGCAACCAACAGAATGGGAAAAATTTTTTGCATTCTACCTATCTGACAAGGAGTAATATCCAGAATCTACAATGAATTACAACAGATTTACAAGAAAAAGAAAAACCCATCCAAAAGTGGGCGTAGGATATGAACAGACACTTTTCAGAAGAAGACATATATGAGGCCAACAAACATATGAACAAATGCTCATCATCACTGATTATTAGAGAAATGCAAATCAAAATCACATTGAGATACTACCTCATGCCAGTTAGAATGGTGATCATTAAAAAATTTGGAGACAACAGATGCTAGAGAGGATGTGGAGAAATAGGAACATTTTTACACTGTTGGTCGGAGTATAAACTAGTTGAAAAATTGTGGAAGACAGTGTGGCACTTCCTCAAGGACCTAGAAATAGAAATTCCATTTGACCCAGCAATCCCATTACTGGGTATATATCCAAAGGATTATAAATCATTCTGTTATAAAGACACATGCACATGTATGTTCATACTGGCACTGTTTACGATAGCAAAGACCTGGAACCAACCCAAATGCCCATTGATGATAGACTGGACAAGGAAAATGTAGCACATATACACCATGGAATACTATGCATCTATAAAAAATGATGAGTTTGTGTCCTTTGTAGGGACGTGAATGAATCTGGAAACCATCATTCTCAGCAAACTGACACAAGAACAGAAAATCAAACAGTGCATGTTCTCACTCATTGGCAGGTGTTGAACAATGAGAACACACGGACACAGGGAGGGGAGCATCACACACTGGGGTCTGTTGGGGGGGGACAAGGGAGGGACAGCGGGGGATAGGGAGGTTGGGGAAGGATAGCATGGGGAGAAATGCCAGATGTAGGTGATGGGATCATGGAGGAAGCAAACCACATTACCATGTGTGTACCTATGCAACAATCCTGCATGTTCTGCACGTGTACCCCAGAACCTAAAGCACAATAAAAAAAAAAGAAAAAAAAAACACCCATCAATGAATCCTAAAATTATTGAGCACATTTTTGAGAATAGGATGTTGACATAGCCTCAAAGTATCCTCCTAAGAGTATTTATTATCTTGCCTCAGGTTCAAAGGGAAAATAGTAACTTTATAGTGGATGAACCCAGCGGATAACACCTTAACCAGCGATCAGGTTAACATTACCTGTAGTAAGACATAATATCACAAGTCCTATAATAAGGTGCACTGAGAAAGACACAACTTTACTTCTGCCCAAATGTATAACCTTTTTCTAAACATGAAAAAAGTTCAGAAACCTCATAATTAGAGACATTCTACAAAATAACTGCCCAGTAGTCATCAAGTTGTGTCAGGACAACAAAGACAAGGAAAGATCGAAGCCCTATTACAGTTGGAAGTAACCAAGGAGCCACATGATGCAGATTTCTGGATTAGAGTATTATACCCATAGTATTACACTTGGTTTTGATCATTTGAATATGATTATGTAAGAAGCTAAAATTAGGGGATGCTGAGTGAAGAGTTATGGGAAAAATTGGTATTATTTTTACAACTTTTCCAAAAGTGTAAAATTGGATCATAATCAAAAGTTAAAAATGAATCTATACAATGATTTATCATACCTACAGGTAACTAAACAATTGGTGTTTAACATTTGGATAAAAACTTCAAAAGAACATAGAAGAGTCAAAGCATCCATTAGAATGACAGATACTCAACAAATGCACATACAAACTGTGTGTGTGTGTGTGTGTGTGCGAGTGTGCGTGTGCACGTGCATGCGTATGTAGTTCTGGAAATGGCCAGGTCATGGTAATCACTGTTACTAGTACTTTTTTGGTAAGGGACAAGAATATCTGAAGGTTAAAAACCAGGGAGGATTTTGGAAATGTGAATATGTAATTCACAGAATCACGGTGTCAGAGACTTCAAATTTGTCAGGAACCTTAGAACAGCTTTGACTGATATAATAAGATTTCACATGAATAATTAAAGACTAACCATTTGCCCTGGATCTCCTTTAATCTCCCATCTGCTGCCCTCATTTTAAGAACCATCTGACTCACTCTCTACCTTCATTTTCTGAAACGTGTTTTATGCACTCTATCTAAACGATCTCTATAAGATGTTTCTCATTCTTCTTTCAACTTCTTCAAACAATATTGTCATCAGGAACCAGCTCACTTTCAACATAGTCCTAGATTGACACCTAGAATCTATTTTCTGACCAGAACTGAAAATAGATTTTAGGTGTCAACTTAGTACTATGTGCATTTTTGTGAAGACTCCATTGTTAGCCTCAGATGATTGCTAGTGGTGGAATGGTAGTTGCTGTAATATTTGGTTGATGTAAATTTCTGAGGGGAAAGATAATTATTTCATATGAACCCCAAGAGCACATATCTCCATAATAAAAGGCTTATATTCACTTTTCATTGGAAATCTAATTCTTTCAGCAGAGAAAATAGAATGACATTTTCTTTAGAAAAAGTGAAACTTGAGGCATTAAAGTTGATAGTTAAAATCAGAAACTTTTTTTTTTTTTGAGACAGTTTTTCTCTTGTCTCCTAGGCTGGAGTACAGTGGTGCAATCTTGGCTCACTGCAACCTCTGCCTCCTGGGTTCAAGCATTTCTCTTGCCTCAGCCTCCTGAGTAGTTGGGATTATAGGCATGAACCACCATGCCTGGCTAATCTTTTGTTTTTAGTAGAGACCAAGTTTCACCATGTTGGCCAGGCTGATCTCGAACTCCTGACCTCAAGTGATCTGCCTGCCTTGGCCTCCCAAAGTGCTGGGATTATAGGTGAGACCAACTGTGTCCAGTCATAAAGTCAGAAAAATTTCTAAGGAAGCAAAACAAAACATCAATTTCTATTTGTTTTGTCAGAAGTAACCAATACTTTTATTATTTTATCCTGGTAAAAACAGTTAGGCATACTTAAGTGAAAGAGGAGAGTGGGTTCTTACAGCTCCTTCACCCACACCACACATCCCACCACTCTCCTCCCTAAATGTTTGGGTAACGCTGCATGTGTAAGTTTTATAAGTTGCATCTGTTTCTGTAGATAGTTTCTGGGTCATTTTATATTAGACGTTGCTGATACTTGGCTACCTAGCTTGTTTGAGAATTTCACTGTCTGGGATAAATACAAAGAGGGCCTAATTCTCAGTTGCCTATGATTTGTGTCATCAAATATCAGTGCTTCTATTGGTTGCCAAACCATATTCCCAAGATGGGATGGTATTCCTTTCTTTGGTCAACACTCAAACCTGACCAACTTCCTTTGCCTTCCTGTGCTACAGTAAAAGCGTTCTTGCCTCAGACCTTTTGCACTTGTCATTTCTTCTGCCAGGAATGATCAACTTGCTCTTCCTATAACCAGTCCATTTCTCATGTTTCAAGCTTAGCACAAATATTATTTATTCAGACAAGCTGTCTTTACACAACACTCTATTTAAAGTAGCCCCTCCCTCCACTGCATCTTTAGAAGTGGTTTTCTGTTACAAAACGTATCTTTTCAAGGAGTTTATCACATTCCAGAATTACCTCTCTACTTTTTAGTTGTTGAGTTTAGTCTCTCCATGAGAATGTAACCTTCGTAGGATAGGGATCATGTCTGTTTTCTCTGTCCAATCAGCAACACTGAAGTTGAAACTGTTACAATTTTACAGTTGAGATTTATAATTTTACAGTTGAGGAAAATGTTTTAGAGGCTAAAAGCTATGCCCAGATTATATAGCTAGTGAGTAGTAGAGCCAGAATTTAAACACAAGTAGAGAGAATGGAGCCCCTGGCCATTTTATTAAGCTCTAAGGATTAAATAAAATTAAGGACATAAATACTTAGTACAGAACGTGATACACAGCACTTAATAAATGACTGTGGTTATTAGTTTGATCTCATCTTCAAAATCACCCAAGGAAATAAAAATATACTTAATTCCCATTTAACAAATGAAAGAACAGTTTTCATTCAAAGAGGTTAAGAGATAAGCCCAAGAAGGTGGTGTAGTTTTGGTGACCAACACATCCTAATTTGCTTAGAATTTTCCAGATTTTAGCACTGAAATTTTTTTTCCAGGAAAACTTAGTCTTTGGTATCTTAGTCCATTTGGACTATATTAAAATATCTTTGACTGAGTAATTTATAAATAACAGAATGTACTACAATTCTGGAAGCTAGGAAGTCCAGGGTCAAGATACCAGCAGATCTGGTGTCTGGTAAGGCCCTGGGTCTCCCAAATGGCTCTTTCTGTTCTGAGTCCTCACTTAGCAGAAAGGGAAACCAAGCTCCCTCAGGCCTTTCTAAAATAAGGTCAGTAATCCCATCCAAGAGGATGGGGCCCTCATGACCTAATCACTTTCTATATTAGTTTATTTTCACGCTGCTGAGACATACCCAAGACTGGGAAATTTACTGAAGAAAGAAGTTTAATGGACTTAAAGTTCCATATGGCTGAGGAGGCCTCACAATCATGGTGGCAGGTGAAAAGCACATCTCACATGGCAGCAGACAAGGGAAGAGAGATGGTGCAGTGAAACTCCCCTCTATAAAACCGTAGGATCTCGTGAGGCTTATTCACTGTCACGAGAACAGCACAGGAAAGACCTGCCCCCATGCAGTCGCTACCCACTGGGTGCCTCCCACAACACATGGGAATTCAAGATGAGATTTGGGTGGGGACACAGCCAAACCACATCACCTTCCAAAGGTAGCACCTCTTAAAACCAACACCTTACTATCTTGGGGGTTAAGTTTTAATATATGATAATGTTGGAGGGAAATAAACTTTCAGCCCATAGCAACTGATAAACCAGAATGGTTGGTCAGTCTCATAGAGTCCGTATTGAAATCAGGTCTATTTGATTCCCAGTACCCTTTCTCTTTATCTCCCAATATTGTATTGGATAGGGTTGTGTCCCAGGACCTTCCTACATTGAATTTAATTGAATTTATTTAATTTTGTTATCTTTTTCCATTACTCCTTGGAAATGTCAGAAAATTAGAAGTGTTGTTTCAACACACACACATGGAAAAAGTTTAATATGAAATCAG
>PVKV010038383.1:0-13966 GCA_004027835.1 Alouatta palliata
TGAAGTCCTTGCCTATGCCTATGTCCTGAATGGTTTTGCCTAGATTTTCTTCTAGGGTTTTTATGGTGTTAGGTCTTATGTTTAAGTCTTTAATCCATCTGGAGTTAATTTTAGTGTAAGGTGTCAGGAAGGGGTCCAGTTTCTGCTTTCTGCACATGGCTAACCAGTTTTCCCAACACCATTTATTAAACAGGGACTCACTTCCCCATTGCTTGTTTTTGTCAGGTTTGTCAAAGATCAGATGGTTGTAGATGTGTTGTGTTGCCTCAGAGGCCTCTGTTCTGTTCCATTGGTGTGTATCTCTGTTTTGGTACCAGTACCATGCTGTTTTGATTACTGTAGCTTTGTAGTATAGTTTGAAGTCCAGTAGTGTGATGCCTCCAGCTATCATAGAATTCTTATGGAGATGGAATGAAATAACGTGTAAAGTGCTTCAAATGGTGTTTGGCTCGTTGTAAGCATACAGTCTTAGCTACAGTAATGGGGATAAGACATGTTTCTTGCCTTGTAGATTTTAGAGTCTAGTTATTATACTTTTTTCTTTTTCTTGAGATGGAGTCTCACTCTGTCGCCCAGGCTGGAGTGCAGTGGTGCGATCTTGGCTCACTGCTACCTCCACCTCTTGGGTTCAGGTGATTCTTCTGCCTCAGCCTCCCAGCTAGCTGGGACTACAGGTGTGTGCCACCACACTTGGCTAATTTTTTATTTTTATTTTTTGTAGAGATGGGGTTTCACCATCTTGGCCAGGCTGTCTTGAATTCCTGACCTCATGATCCACCTGCCTCGGCCTCCCAAAGTGCTAGGATTACAGGCGTGAGCCACCGTGCCGGGGCTACACTTAAATCTAATAAATAATTTTAAAAAGTACAAAATTAGGTATTAGTTTATATGGTTCTGACTCTACCTTAGATTTGGAAAGATGAAAAGTGTGTATCTTGGGGGATAGGGTGGGTAATGAGGGACCAGGAGGAAGAAAGGTACAAATGTATTAGCTCATTTGAACCTAGAAGATAAATTCCATTATCTTCTAGTCCCTTTGTACCTTTGTCAGAATTTAGAAAGGTTGGAATTGCCAGTGGTTTTGGTTTTATTACCTGAGAACTTGTGAGTAATAGAGGGAGGTGCCTGTGCTCTCTGTTTGCCAAAGAGATAACTGACACCTTTTCCCATTTCTCTTTCTTAGAGCTTGTATCTGGTCTGCAGGCAGTTCTGGCAGCATTTGCTTTTTGTGGGGGACAGTGGCTAAGGAAGTGGTTTGCTACTGGTTTCTGAAGTTGGGCTCTGCAGCCTTTATCCTCCACAGCTGCCTCACATAGTTTTCATTCTTGCTGAGAAAGGCAGTTGTTAGGTTTGGAAATCTTCAGATGCCAGAGCCAGCTGGACAGCTGAGCCTCTGGTAGCTATTTCGCAAACTGCCAGCCTCCTGTTCCCTCATCTCCCTGGGCCCCTTCTTTTCTACTTTGAAGCAATATCCTATATTTAGTGAACTAACCAATTTAAGGTTAGAGGAAATTTGATGGGGAGTCTCTCCCACCTTAAAATTCTGGATGGATGGAGAATTTGGGCCCAGGAACAAGACGTATCCTGTTAAAAAAATTTAACACCTTCTTCATCAAGCGTACTCCAAATGACAGCTTACAGTGTTATGAATGTACCTCTAGCTCATGGGTAAGGAGCAGGGTTTATTTTTGGGTGTCCTGAAGAAAATATTTGGGGGAAGGAATGGAGAGAAGTTCAGTCAGCTCCATTTATGGTTGAGCAATGCTTGGTATTCTACAGAAGGAACCACATGGAGAGTGGAAGAGAGTTTGGCATTCTGATTGTTCACCTCTTGCTCCTTCCATTCTGATGGCTAATTAGGGACACCTCATTAGCTATCAGAGTGGAACAAGTGTTTACCAGGCTGACATGAGCCTCAGCCCTGCATCCTGCATCTTCTGCTTTCCCAGCCTGCTGAGTCACCACCTAGGAATGGCAGTAGCCAGGTTATCACCTGGAGCACCTGGAGCGCTCTTGGCATAATGCACTGTTGACTGGTCTTGGTCTCCTAGACACAGCTTGTGCCTCTCCAGGCCTGTTGGAGTGATAGGCTGGGTCTTAGCTCTCCTTCCAGCTTGTTCCACAAGGCACTGACCTACTTTTCAGGGACAATTAAGTGTTTGTGAGCAAAATAAGGTGGTGACCTGAGTGAAGGTGAACCAGAGCTGCATTAAACAAACATTTGGAGTTACTTTTTCCATCTTACACAGGAGGGCCCATCTCAGTCCAAATGGAATGGCAGACCAGCCTGATTGTGGGGGCCACATTCCAGATGCTTATCAAGATAGCCTACTAACCCTTGAATTTTTATTCTATCAGTGTACCTTAATATCAGAAGTTACTTTTCATAATCATTGTACCCCTTGTCTTTGAGTGATAGGAAAAGGTTTGGAAGGAAGTTGGGACTCTTAGAGTGAATCATTGATACAAGCTAGCTTTTGATATACCTTTTGGTGTATCAAAGATACACTTTTTGGTGGCAATGTCTGGTTCATTTTTAACATCTTAGAGAGGATTGGAATCTCTTTTTCTTTTTGTATCAGGCCAGGTTAATAGGATAGATGGGAGGGCCAGATCTTTAGAGAATGAGCAAGTGGCTTATTTAGGTTTTCCTGTCCTTGTGACATGAGGGCTCAAGGATTAGATTCAGTCTTTCCGTTTGCAGTGAAAGGAAGTAAACTCACTTTCCCATCCTCATTGTGGGAATTTGCAGATTCCAACTTCTGTCTCTCTATTGAATACACTTGTTATGTTCAGATTGCCCTGGCTGTTGTACCTTACCACTGGGGGAAAGATCCAAGGCTCTGTCTGGGAAGGACAGTGACACTTGTCCTACATTGGCTATTTCCAAGACCCTGAGGGAATTGCCAGGCCAGCAATTAGGTAATTTTTTTTTTTTTAAAATAGAGTCTCTGTTGCCCAGGCTGGAGTGCAATGATGTGATCTTGGCTCACTGCAACCTCTGCCTCTGAGGTTCAAGCGATTCTCCTGCCTCAGCCTCCTGAGTAGCTGGGCCTGGTAGCACGCATTACAGGTATGTGCCATCATGCCCAGCTAATATTTGTATTTTTAGTAGAGGCAGGGTTTCACCATGTTGGCCAGGCTGGACTCAAACCCCTGACCTAAGGTGATCTGCCGCCTCAGCCTCCCAAAGTGCTGGGATTACAGGTGTGAGCCCCAGCTGGCAATTTCTTAAACTTTTATTTTTAGAAACTCCCCATACATGAGAACTCTAATAATCTCCTAGTCAATAAAAAGAAAAATTATTAAAGTTATTGATATTGCACCCAGAGATCCAGATCAAATCTTAAAGAAGAAGCTTAGGAGAACTTCATCCTGCTACTCTCTCACTGAAATTTCCTTCTAACAACGTGTGAGGGGTGTCAGCCCCATTTGAACAACTAGTTTATTTATCATAACATGGCCTGGAAGTCTGTGTGGCATCAATTTTGGTCTTTTTTTTTTTTTTTTTTAAATAGAGACAAGGTCTCACTATGTTGCCCAGGCTGGTCTCGAACTCCTGGGCTTAAATGATTCTCTCTCCTTGGCCACCCAAAGTGCTGGGATTACAGGTGTGAGCCACTGTGCCTCACCAGTTTTGGGCTTATAGATGACTAAGTTTTTTGATGGAGGGTATTTTAGGTGACGTGCAGTTGCTCCATTCCTCCTAGACATCCAGAATCTGGTCACAACCTCCTTTTTTCCACTTCTTTCCTTTATGCACATTAAACCTGTTCTCCGCTATTTCACAGTGTATCAGCCCCTTTATGGTGTCAGTGCTTCCTGACCTGTCATGTCTAATAGTACTTGTACTGGTGTTATCATGTACAACAATGCTTGTACTGACATTCTCAGATATCTTTTTTTCTTTCACACTTTTCTTTTTCATTTCCAGTGCTAGACCTGTGTTTATTTTCTCCATTGAGCTACTGAGTGCCACTGCATAACATTTTGCTCACTGACTGTATTACACATTTATGAGTTCTAGCCACAGCTTAGCTCTCAATCCTATCCTGAAACTTTATTATTCTCTTCTGGGTGGCTGCCATTCAGTTTTTCTACAGCAGTGATTCCAGCCTTTGACCATTCTCTTCAAACTTGTTACTCCACCCCACCTTATTATAAACTCTTAATAAGTCATTTAGCCTTTTAGGTCTGAATTTATCTGCAGTCTTTACCAGTCCTCACCGCATTCCCTCCTATTTTCAGAGGCAGGTCTCTGGGCATATACATATATATTTTGTGTTCTTAGTTTCTCCTTTCCGAGTGACTCTTTGTAAATATGTTCAGGTTTTCTCCATCCTAAGGTAATTCCTTTAAGCTTATCTCTTCTTCAGACTCTCTGTGCTTTTTTTTTTTTGTTTACCACCAAACTACCTCAGCAGCCCTTCTTATACTCCTTTAGTCATCATGAGCCACTATAGCCAAGCTTTGTGCCCACCATCCCAATGAAAGGCTCTTACTTGTGATGACTTGCTTGCAGAACTCAGCAGCCTCTTTTTTTTAATTTATTGCATTTTAGATTTGGGGGTACATGTGAAGAACATGCAAGATTGTTGCATAGGTACACACATGGCAGTGTGATTTGCTGCCTTCCTCCCCATCACCTATATCTGGCATTTCTCCCCATGCTATGTCTCCCCAACTCCCCACCTCCCAGCAGCCTCTTTTTATTCTCACGCTGTTTCATCTTGTCACAGCATTTCACACCGTTTGGACTACTTTCTTTCCCTGACTGTGTGCTGTCTCTGGATGAGTTTACCTACTCTGGTGATTTCATTTAGGAACTTCGTCTGTGTGTACAGTGATGACTGTCTTATCAGAATCTGTAATTACCTATCATACGAGCTTTTCTCCAAGGTCCAAACTTGTATTTCCAAATGACTACTCTCCTTTTCCACTTTACAGAAATTTGCATGTAATGTAACCAAAACCGAGATTATACAATCACTTTGGAGAATGGTTTGGAGAATTAAAAATAGAACTACCATACAGTCCAGCAGCCCCACTCCTAGGTATATACCCAAAAGAAAGGAAATCAATATATTGAAGAGATATCTGGACTCCCATATTTATTGCAGCACTGTTCACAATAGCCAAGATTTCGAAGCAGCCTAAGTGTCCATCAACAGACAAATGGATAAAGAAAATGTGGGCCAGGCACAGTGGCTCACACCTGTAGTCCCAACACTTTGGGAGGCTGAGGTGGGCGGATCACTTGAGGTCAAGACCAGCCTGGCCAACATGGTGAAACCCTATCTCTACTAAAAATACAAAAATTAGCTGGATGTGGTGGCGCATGCCTATAGTCCCAGCTACTCAGGAGGCTGAGGCAAGAGAATTGCTTGAACCCAGGAGGTGAAGGTTGCAGTGAGCTGAGATCACATCACCACACTCCAGCCTAGACGACAGAGTAAGACTGTATCTCAAAAAACAAAAAAAGAAAGAAAAAGAACATGTGGTACATATACACAATAGAGTACTAGTCAGTCATGACAAAGAATGACATTCTGTCATTTGCAACAACATGGATGAACTGGAGGACATTATGTTAAGTGAAATAAGCCAGGCACAGAAAGACAAATATTGCATGTTCTCACTTATTTGTGGGAGCTAAAAATTAAAACAATTGAACTCATGGGGATAGAGAATAGAATGGTTACCAGAAGTTGGGAAGGCTAGTCAGGGATGGAGTCACAGGGAAGTGGGGAATGGTTCACACCTGTAATCCCAGCACTTTGGGAGGCCGAGGTGGGCGGATTGTGAGGTCAGGAGATTGAGACCATCCTGGCTAACATGGTGAATCCTTATCTCTACTAAAAATACAAAAAATTAGCCGGGCATGGTGGCATGCACCTGTAGTCCCAGCTACTCAGGAAGCTGAGGCAGGAGAATCGCTTGAACCCTGGAGGTGGAGGTTACAGTGAGCCGAGATTGTGCCACTGCACTCCGGCCTGGGTGACAGAGCAAGACTCAGTCTCAAAAAATAAAAAGACTAAATAAGACCTAGTATTTGCTAGCACAACAGGGTGACTATAGTAAAAAATAATTTAATCGTTAATTTAAAAATAAAAGAGTATAATTGGATTGTTCGAAACACAAATTGCTTGAGGTGATGGATACCCTATTTATCCTGATGTGATTAGTATACATTGCATACCTGAATCAAAATATCTCATGTAACCCATAAATACATACACTTACTGAGTACCCACAAATATTTGTCTTCCTTTATGTTCTTCTTTTCCTTCTTCCTTCCCTCATCTTCTTCTGTTACTCCTCTTCCCCTCCTCTCCTTTTCCCTCTCCTCCCCTCTTCCCTCTCCTCCCCTCTTCCCCTTCCTCCCTCTCTCCTTTCTTTTCTTCCTGTTCCTTTCCTTTCCCCTTCCCTTTCCTTTTTCTTTTTTTCTCTTTTCCCTTCCCCTTCCCTTTTCCCTCCTCTCCTCTTCTCCCCTTCCCCTTTCTTCTTTCCCCTTCCTTTCCCTTTCCCTTCCTTTTCTTTCTTCCTTTTCTTTTTCTCTCTCCCTTCCTCTCTCTTCCCTTCCTTTCCCTTCCCTTTCCCCTTTCCCCTTTCCTTTCTCTCCCTCTCTCTTTCTCTTTCCCTCCCTCCCTCCCTCCCTCCTTCCCTTCCTTCCTTCCTTTCTTTTCCTTCCTTCCTTTTCCTTCTCTCTCTTTTTTTTTTTCCTTTTCTCTTTCTTTTCCTTCTTTCTTCTTCAACAGGATCTTGCTCTGTTGCCCAGGCTGGAGTGCAGTGACACAATCATGGCTCACTGCAACCTGAACATCCCAGACTCAAGCTCTCCACCTACCTCACCCCTCAAGTAGCTGGGACCACAGGCACACACTACCAAGGCTGGACTCAAACTCCTGTGCTCAAGCAGTCCTTCTGCCTTGGCATCTCATAGTGCTGGGATTATAAGCATGAGCCACCCCACTTGGCCTTATTTATTTTTCACATCTGATTGGACACTAAGTTCTGTTTGTCTAGCTGAAAAATAGCTCAACTGCTGTTCTTCCCTGACTAGATTCACTGCCCTATTTTAGACCCTCATCTTGTTTGACTTATGCCAGTGATCATGCCACATTTCCTCTTAAAAACTGATTCTCAGTTTCACCCCTTGTTTATGTTATTTTCTATGCCTTGAATGATCTTTTTACTTTTTCTGCCTCAAATACCTATTCATACTGTAATCTTTTGTCCCAACTCAAAATTTAATAGATTTTAATGGTGTTCCTGCTTCTTTTCTTCTACCCTAACCAGTAAAAAATTTCACTTACCTTTTCATCTGAGTTCTTATGGTAGGATGTACATGCCTTTGTGCTTACTTGTTTTACAGTTTTCTGTTTAATTGTCAGCCTCCTCTAGACCATGAATTCAGTGATGGCAGGCTGTACTTTCTTCATCTTTGTTTTTTTGGTGCCATAACAATTGGTAGAATTGTTGGGCTGTATATATAGTTTCTGCTTTCTCCAAATAAAGAATGTTTAGAAAAATCTGAAAGAACTATGCTACTGTTGGATATCAGTTGTGGCAGAATCTCTCCTCCCCTTTTTATTTCATAAAATATTCATGTTTGTTATAGGAAGATTATAAAATAATAAGACGTAATTTTTTTTTTTAAATTGGAGTCTTGCTTTGTCACCCAGGCTGGAGTGCAGTGGCGCTATCTCAGATCACTGCAACCTCCATCTCCCTGATTCAAGCAATTCCCCTGCCTCAGCCTCCTGAGTAGTTGGGACTACAGGTGCAGGCCACCACGCCTAGGTAGGTTTTTTGTATTTTTGGTAGAGCTGGGGTTTCACCATGTTGGCCAGACTGGTCTCAAACTTCTGACCTCAGGCAGTCTGCCTGCCTCAGCCTCGCAAAGTGCTGGGATTAAAGGCACGAGCCACCGTGCCTGGCCTATAAAATTAAAGTGTCCTAAAATTCTACCATTTATAACTGCTGTAAATATTTTGATGTTTTCTTTCAAATATTTTGTTGTACTATATGCATGTAATACATAGTTTGCAAAAAAAATAGTTTGTAACATGTTTTCTTCACTTACTGTATGTCGAAAGTCTTTCAGTGTCAAAAATACATATCAGCATCATAATTTATTAATATGTTGCTGTCAATATTGTATGGATGCGTTGCACTTGAAACAATCTTCTACTGTTGGACTTTTAGGTAATTTTGCATTGTTTGGTGTTATAAACGATGAAATGAATATACCTGTATGTATATATTTTCACACTTAACCACATTTTAAAAAATATAAATTCCTAAGAATGGAATTGCTGAGTCAAAAGTTGTTTGCAGTACTTAAAAAAAATTTTTTTTTTCTTTTTCTTTTTTTTTTAATTTATAAAGACGAAGTTTCACCAGGTTGGTCAGGCTAGTCTTGAACTCCTGACCTCAGGTCATCCGCCCGCCTTGGCCTCCAAAGTGCTTGGATTACAGGCGTGAGCCACCACGCCCGGCCTAAAAAATTTTTATCAAACTACTGTCCACAAAAGTTCTACCATGTGGTTGGGTTTTACATTTCATTGAGATTTTTTCCCCCCTTTTGGTAGATGTTGTGTTACCGTTGGAGGTTTTATGCATTGGAATGATTTAATTAAGACTGTATTTCTAGAAAGATTAATATAGCAGCATATGCAACATGGATTGGATAAGGAAGTAAGTCAGTTTTTTTGAGACTATTTTAACAATCCAGGTGAGAGTTAATGAGGATCAGAAGGGAGAGGGTGACTCTTGAATACAGAAGAAGATGACTGGGAGAGGCATTTGGAGGAACTGATAGGACTTAAGAATGGGTTGGGTAAAGGACAGTGCCATTACTTGAAGTGGGAAATTAAAAGGAGGCATTGGCGGGATGTGATGGCACACCAGTAATCCCAGCGCTTTGGGAGGCCGAGGTGGGGGGATCACTTGAGGTCAGGGGTTGAAGACCAGCATGGCGAAACCCCGTGTCTAGTAAAAATACAAAAAATAGCCAGGCATGGCAGTGCATGCCTGTAATCCCAACTGTTCAGGAGGCTGAGGTAAGGCAGGAGAATCACTTGAACCCAGAGGTGGAGGTTGTAGTGAGCTGAGATCGCATCACTGCACTCCAGCCTGGGTGACAGAGCGAGACTCCAGCTCAGATAAATAAATGAATAAATAAAAAAGGAGGCATTGATTTTTGGAGGAAGGATACAGATTCACTTCTAGTAACTTCAGTTTTGTTTGCTGTGACATGCTCAGGTGGAAATTTTTAGGAAGCAGTTGGCACTGCAGAGACGCAATAGAAGACAGCCAGGGTGAGTCATCCTAGCCTGATATTTAAAGTCCTCCATAATTGCCTCTCTAGCCTCCTCCAACCACTCCTTCACATCTAAGCCAGACAAGACTGTCTTACTCTTACTTTATTGTTCATCACCTGCCTCAAAGCCCTCTAGGAAGTCTTTGATCACCCCACTGGAAGTTAGTTCCTAGTTTCCTAAATGCTAGTCATATTTTTTTCTGTATCATTTGTATTGTACTTTAACATCCTATTTGTATGTATGCGTTATTTTCTTCTACAGGATTGTAAACTCCTAGAAGTTGGGACTGTATCATAAACTCTCTTCTTATTCTTTTTTTTTTTTTTTTTTGAGACAGAGTCTCACTCTGTCACCCAGGCTGAGGTGCGGTGTGCAGTCTCACCTCACTGCAACCTCCTGGGCTCAAGCAATCCTCCCACCCCAGCCTCCCAAATAGCTGGGGTTACAGATGCATTCCACTACGTCTGGCTAATTTTTTTTGTACTTTTAGTAGAGATGAGGTTTTGCCCTGTTGCCCAGGCTGGTCTCAAATTCCTGAGCTCAAGTAGTTCACCCACTTTGGCCTCCCACAGTGCTGGGATTACAGGTGTGAGCCACTATGCCCAGTATAAACTCTTTTGTCTCTCACATTACCAGCTCTGTATTTTGCACAAAGTGTCCAAAAATATTTGGTGATTTACAAAGTAAATGGAATCTGCTTTAAGGTAATGGTAATAATACATTGGATTATTGTCATTCTATACCTAATGCCTACTAAAATATTAACTTTCTCTTTTTCTTTCTCGTTTTTTTTTTTTTTGAGACAGTTTCACCATATTGGCCAGGCTGGTCTTGAACTCCTGACCTCGTGATCCACCCACCTCAGCATCCCAAAGTGCTGAGATTACAGGTGTGAGCCACCACACCCAGCCTAACTTTTTCTTTTTTTTTGAGATGGAGTCTCGCTCTGTTGCCCAGGCTGGAGTGCAGTGGTACGATCTCAGTCCACTGCAACCTCCGCCTTCCGAGTTCAAGCAATTCTCCTGCGTCAGCCTCCTGAGTAACTGGGATTGCAGGCGTGTGCCACCGCACCCAGCTAATTTTTCTATTTTTAGTAGAGACAGGATTTCAGCATGTTGGTCAGGCTGGTCTTGAACTCCTGACCTTGTGATCTGCCCAACTCAGCCTCTCAGAGTGCTGGGATTACAGATGTGAGCCACTATGCCTGGCCAGTATTAACATTATTTTATGTGTATTTTGCTGTTAATGTTTCTTAAATACTCAGACATATTATGGGAGGGGCGAGGAAAACAAAAGATGGTAAGTGACAATCCCTTTCACAGCCATGTTCTTTGTTTACCCCAAGATTTTTGAAGAATGGTATGTACCTGCCCTTTAGCTTCCAACTCTCTCTGCTGTACTGAAATTGCAGTTGTCAAGGTCACTAGCCACCTCCTAATTGCCAAATCCAGTGGTAATTTTTCAGCTCTGATCTTACTTGACCTTTTTGTGGTACTTGACACTTAAAAACACTCCATTCTCCTTGAAAGTTTCTCCTTCCCTAACCTTTTGTGATTTTATCCTCTCCTGATTTTCTTTCTTCCTCATTTGCATATTTATCTTCCTTTGTTGACCTTTAAAGAACTTTCTAGGATTTTGTCCTTGGCGTTCTATATGGTTTTCTTGAGTGATCATGTTTGTTCTCATGGCTTCAACTGCTGTGGTGACACTGGGTCAGTTTTCTTTTCCGAGCTCCAAGCTTTTGTCCGAGAGCTAGAGGACTTCTTTCGGATATCCTATAGGTATCTTTTACTCAGCATGTTCCAGATGAAACCCTTCACTCTAGCAAAACTGCTTTTCTGTCTCTTATTCCATACTTTATTTAAGGCACTATCTTCTACCCAGGCAGACAAGTGAGATATTTGAGAATCATTTGAGAATCTTCCCTCTCTTTGTATGTACACCCTACTGGACCCCAATTCAAATAAAACAGTTATCAAATGTTGTATGTTTCCATTTCAAATCTGTGTCCTTTCCTTTGTTTTGATACCAGTACTACTTTCTTAGTTCAGATTCCATAACTGTAATAGTGTTTTAATTGGTTTCTTCCCTTCCTTTACTGTCAGAATGCTCTTTCTAAAATTAAAATCTGATTATAAAAATAGTCACCCCGAAGCCCTTGCAATGGGTTTCCATTGTCTTTGGGGTGAATCTGGTTTCTTTAGCATGGCATGCAAAGCTTTAATATCCTGCCATTATCTTTCCATGGTAGAAGCTACCCTATATTCTAGCCATATTAAATTGTTTTGAGTTGCTTAAATGCTTTATGTTCTGTCATGTTTCTACTTTGTTTCCTCTGTCTGAAACACTCCTATTCCCACCACTCTAATTCTCTGTGGCTCTGAGTTCCTGGTTCAAGCATCTCCTTTGGAAAGCCTCACCTAGACCACTAGGTTTCCTTTTTGCTTTGCTTCTGTATATCTTTATCAGCATTAGTTGTACCATATTATGTGTTAATTTACTTGTCTTCCCCACTAGATTATAAGCTGAGAGAGGAAAGAGATTATCCTTCATCTCCATCTTCAGTGTCTACAAATTTGGCTTAGGGTAGTGAATAAAAAACTGCTTGTTGAGTATATGAAAGATTAAGAAGGATATGTGGTTAGTGACAGTACTGGGATCAGGATTCAGAACTCACATTCTTATCTTTTATAATATACATATATATTTTTTAGTTTTTGATTTTTTTTGAGACGGAGTTTCACTTTTGCTACCTAGGCTGGAGTGAAATGATGTGATCTCAGCTTACTGCAACCTCTGCCTCCCAGGTTCAAGCGATTCTCTTGCCTCAGCCTCCCAAGTAACTGGGATTACAGGCGCCCACTACTGTGCCCAGCTAATTTTTGTATTTTTAGTAGAGATGGGTTTTAACCATGTTGGCCAGGCTGGTCTTGAACTCCTGTTCTCAGGTGATCCACCCGCCTCAGCCTCCCAAAGTGCTGGGATTATAGGCGTGAGCCATGGCACCTGGCCTGTTTTTATTCTTTCATTTTTTGTTATTTTTTTCTATTTATTTTTTTCTTTTTTTTTGTGATGGAGTCCTGTTCTTGTCGCCCAGGCTGGAGTGCAATGGTGAGATCTTGGCTCACTGCAACTTCAGCCTCCCGGATTCAAGCGATTCTTCTGCCTTAGCCTCCTGAGTAGCTGGGATTACAGGCGCGCGCCACCACGCCCGGCCAATTTTTATATTTTTCGTAGAGACAGGGTTTCACCATGTTGGCCAGGCTGGTCTCGAACTTCTGACCTCGTGAACCACCCACCTTGGCCTCCCACATTGCTGGGATTATAGGCGTGAGCCACCCTGCCCAGCCCAATTTTTTATTTTTTGAGACAGTCTCACTCTGTTGCTCAGGCTGGAGTTCAGTGGCATGATCTGAAGCCTCAACCTCCCAGGCTCAAGTGATCTTCCCACCTCAGCCTCCTAAGTAGCTGAGACACAGGTGTGTGCCACCATGCATGGCTAATTTTTTTATTTTTTTTTGTAGAGACAAGGTATCACCATATTGCCCAGGCTGGTCTCGAACTCCTGGGCTCAAGCAGTCCTCCTACCTTGGCTCCCAACATGGGGGGATTACAGGAATGAGCCACTGTGTGTATTGCCATTCTTGTCTTTTTGTTGTTGTTGTTTTTTGAGACTTAGTCTCTCTCTGTTGCCCAGGCTGCAGTGCAGTGGCAGGATCTCGGCTCACTGCGACTTCCACCTCCCAGGTTCAAGCAATTCTCCTGCCTCAACTTCCTGAGTAGCTGGGACTACAGGCGTGCGCCACCATGCCTGGCTAATTTTTGTATTATTAGTAGAGATAGGGTTTCACCATATTGGCTAGGGGGACCTCAAACTCCTGACCTCGTGATCCACCTGCCTCAGCCTCCCAAAGTGCTGGGATTACAGGTGTGAGCTACCGCGCCTGGCCCAGCTTGTCTTTTAAACTTTTATTTTTTAATTTTAATTTTATTTTTTGAGATGGAGTCTCACTTTGTCACCCAGGCTGCTGTGAAGCGGCACAATCTCAGCTCACTGCAGCCTCTGCCTCCCAGGTTCAAGCGATTCTCCTCCCTCAGCTTCTCAGTAGATGTGGTTTCACCATGTTGCCCAGGCTGGTCTGGAACTCCTGACCTTAGGTGATCCACCCACCTTGCCTCCCAGTGCGCTGGGATTACAGGTGTGAGCCACCGCGCCTGGCCTAAACTTTTATTTTTTGACTGACATTCACATAATTGAATTTTCAAAAGAAACAAAGATATACAATGAAAAATTTTGTGCACAACCCTCCATACAAGCAATAAATATTAACAGTTTCTTATATCTCATTCCAGAGATGATACGTGCATTTATTTGTTCAAAAAATCAATTCAGCAAATATTTATTGACCACCTGCTGTGTGCCAGGTACTATGCTATGCTGAGGGGATAAACTGAACGGGCAAAAATTCCTGCCTTTATGGAACGTAAATTCTGTATATTATTCTTCCTTCCTTAAAAAAACATACGTGAAGGCCGGGCGCGGTGGCTCACGCCTGTAATCCCAGCACTTTGGGAGGCCGAGGCGGGCGGATCACGAGGTCAAGAGATCGAGACCATCCTGGTCAACATGGTGAAACCCC